>PVJA010018141.1:0-40482 GCA_004027025.1 Myocastor coypus | reverse complement strand
AAGCAGTGGTTGGCAAGTCCTGCAACAGGCAGTTTCAGGAGTCATTATGTTTCCCAAGCACTGGGCTCAAGCTTTCCCATAGGCCAGAACATTCTGCCGTGTCAGTACTGTTCCCACTGGACAGACAGGAAGTCTGAGTCTCCAAAAGGCTTTGTGGTGGTGTTTTGTTTTGTTTTAAATCAGTACTAGTTCAATCCCAAGTACCGCCAAAAAAATTAATGAATTAATAATTAAATCAGTACTGAGGATTGAACTCAGGACCTTGCACTTACCAGGCAGGTGCTTATGCTACTGAGCTATCTCCCTGGCCTAAGAGTACTTTTTTTTTTTTTTTTTTTTGGTGGTACTGGGATTCAAACTCACAACCTTGCACTTGCCAGGCAGGCACTTGTGCCACGGAGCTATCTCCCTGGCCCCTCCAAGAGGCTTTGGACCAACCTACCATTACCCATCTGCAAGGAACAGAGTTCGGATCCAGATCCAGAGCTGCCTCTTTTTCTATGCGAACACCGGGAAAGGCAAGTTAGAGACCCCCTCAGCATTCCAGACCACAACTTGTAGAGGGCAACATCCTCTTCCTTCGAAACCGCTGCTTGCAGGTCAGATGCACACACAGCCCTGCCTTGGGGTAGGTCTCGGCTGCCACAGCGTATGCTGTTTCCAATCATTCTAGACACATAGCGAGGTGGATCAATGGTTGGTTTCTTGTCTTATTAAAAATACCCTGCTGGGATGTAGCTCAGCAGTAGCATGCACGGTTGGTGTCTTTAGGACCCTGCCCTCCCTCCATCCATAGGACCTTCAAAAGAAGTGTGACCGCGCTGACCTCATCCCCTCTCCATGTATAGCCCTGGCGCTAGCACCTTCTCACACAGTTCTCCCTCCCATGAGACCCTGTTCTCCCCACCTCCACCCCAGCCAGCTCATGTTAGGGTCTTTGTTTACGCATGGCCCCTTACCTACCCAAAGCAGTCAGCATGGTTGGTCCTTAGAGATCAGACTTCTTGCTTTTCCCCTGTAACTAGCTGCTAGATTTGATTTTATTTTCTCTCATCAGATTTGATAAATTTATTTTTAAAACACACTGCATAGGGAGTTTCTGGACACCTTTCAGTTTTCTGGAAGAGGTCTGTGCTTCTGCCCAGGGGAGCTCTGAGACCATCCTGACTCTAAGTCAGCCCATCCTTGTCGCTAGCTGTGACTTCCCAGCTGCTGCTGTCCCTTTCTCTCCACAAACTCATCCTTTCCCAGCCCAAAGGAATCCGAGTCCAAGCATCAGACAGAGACGTCCACCTATGCATCTCACGCTTTATCTCCAAGGCCATCACGGGCCTTTGCATTGGTCAGCCAGCGCTGCCTCTCACCAGCTCCATGGCTGCAGGCAGGTCACGTCTGCTAAGCCTTAGTTTCCAGAGACTTCTTCAAGGGTGGGTTGATGACGATGGCAAATGTTAGCAGGGCTGGTGTGGCCAGGCTTCCCATCTCCCAGGAATAAAATGGCAAAGGTCACAGCAAGCAGACACACCCTTTCTGCACAGAACTTGACTCCAGAATCCCTCATTATGATCTGAGCCAAGCTGCCTTTGAGCCTTGATCTCATGTAAGATGCAGAGACCCTGCAAGGGATATATGGCAATATCTGGAGACTTTTTTGGGTGTAACAGCTCGGGGCAGTGCTGTGGTATCTGCCATGGCATGCCACTAACATCCTGTGATGCATAGGACAGTCCCTACAAAAAGTAATGTCCAGCCCTGGGGTACAAGGGCTGATCAAAATGACTGATCAGTAATTCACTGATTTAAACAGTGAATGTTTAAATCTTTAAAAAATTATTACCGTAAAGGACACCTTGCCATTAATCTTTCTTAGAATCTCCCTTCTTGTTTTGAGCAGATTGCCCATCTTTCTTGCCACTTTCTGAAGCAGTTCCGTAAACCCCATTTTCTGAGTTTCTTTGTGAGCTATGACCTGAAACAGGGAGTAGAGGGGCAGGACGAAGAAAGCCATGGTGGATCTGCTGCGGAACGCCGCCCAACACAGAAGCCCTCTGGCACGTCCTTACCACTGCACTCACCAGGCCCAGCGCCAGGCAGCTTCCTGCTCTTCCCTGTAAGTGAAACTGACCGAGGAGTGAGATAAACATTTTGAATGGATTTGGAACATCAAGGCAGCCATGACGGCACCCTAAAAAGCACAAGAAAGGACTTCCAGACCCGCTTCCGAAAGTAACAGGAATGGTGGGATATGTGAATTTGAAGCAAGGGGGACAATTTCAAGGGAATTATTGACAGTGTGTCCTTTACTGTCGGGGAGTTAAACTTTTCAATGTTCACCTTGTTTTTTGATCACCCCTCAGCCCCTGTCCCAAAGTGTGGAAACCAAAACTCCCTAGACTGAAGGAACACCGAAGAACCCGCTCCTACCCTCTCACCCACAGACTGTCCAGGCCTCTAGCAGTTGGGAGAGGAAGCGTGATTCTAAGGAGGTTCTCCCCAGCCCTCAGTCTTCTGGTGGCTACGGAGGAGCTGTCTGCCTAGGTGCAGGGCCAAGGGCTATGCATGAGGAAGACATCCGCCCAAAGGGGAAGTGCTGGGAGCAGCCCTCGGAGAGGCAGCCTCAGAAAGATGCTTACCATCACCGTTGTTCCTTGGTGCTGTTCTTAAGATGCTAATCAGTACAGCCAAGAGAAGTGAGTCGGAAATGGAAATGTACATGCTGAAAAGGAAGAGATGTGGGGATTATGACTTGCTGATGATTTTCGAAGCCCAGAAGAATCAACTAGAACATGTCTTTACAAAACTCAAGAGTCAATGACATATACGTCTTCAGCCACATAGAAGATAAAGATACAACGAAAGAGCTGGCTGTGGAGGCGCAGGCTTGGACCTCAGCTACCCAGAAAGCAGAGGCTACAGACGCGAATCAAGGCCAGTTTGGGCAACACTGTAAGACCCTGTACTAAAGTAAGTGAAACAACAGCTCGCAGAAGTAGAGTCAGGTGTAATTAACATACAATCCCAAGCAGCAATGCTTGAAATAAAACACCAGACCTCTTTCCTATAAACGTCATCTGACCATTCCTAGGGTTCAGTCCTTGTTGACGTGGTCAAAGGTGCCAACTAGGACCAGGCCAAGGCATAGGAGAGAGGAAAGGCAGGAAAACTTTTGCATGTAAGGACACTATGTGTGTTATTTGACTGTAACTTAGTCACATAACCACACCCAGCTCTAAGGGAGGCTTTTTATTCTGGTTTATAGCTGATTGGGTTAAGAAGGGAAAAGAAAATTTTACTAAGGAAGGAAGTGAGAATGGGTATGAGGATGGCTAGCAGTCTGCCATAGAGTGTAACCAGAAATGCACAAGATGCATACGGGAGAATTTCAAAATGCTTGTAAAGGACACAGATGAGACTTGAACAGATGGAAAGACAAACAATACTGTTGCATGTGAAGACTCAAGATCATAAAAATATCAACTATCCTTGAGTTAATTTATAACTTTAAACGTGTTCCCAATAAAAACATCATCAGGATTTTTTTTAACCGAACAATTCTAAAGTCCATATGGAAAAATAAACAAGATGACCCAAGACATTTTGAAGAAAAGAAGAAGAAGAAGGAGAAGGAGAAGGTGACCAGCCTACTGAGTGTTAAAATATATTATAAACATGTAGTCCTTAAAGAGTGTGCCATAGAGCAATGGTGCAAAGGGTATAAAAGAATCCAAGTGTATGTGGGAATTGAATATATTGATAAAGGTGGCAATTCAATTAGTGAGAAGGTGTACTATTTATTATTCTAGTATTCTAGGATTACTTCCAGATATCTGAAAAGAAGTAAAATTGGATATATACCAACTTTTATCAGAGTGAATTTTAAATACATCCAGCATGCTTATAAAATTAAAGCAGAAGGACCAGGAAAATCTTGAGAGAATGCTTTTATAACTGTGAAATAAATAAAACCTTTCAAGTGAAAGCATACAATTCCCAAACCATACAGTAAAATACCAATCCAATTACTTAAAAATAAACAGCAGCAAAACCACCAGAAGCCATGTGAAAAGTTAAACAGTAAACTCAGAAACATAGTTGCAATTCTTATCCTGAACCTTGTTTGTTCCCTAAGGTAGAAGGAGGTCACTAAAATCTATAAAAAGTGAATGACACAGAAAAGCAATTATGTACTTTAAAAAATGTAGCTTCCTTTTAGATATATTTTAAATACTTAAACATAGAGAGAAACCTAAGAACATACTGAGATGCCACTTTCACATAAGATATTACCGAAGCTTAGTACAATATCAAGTTAGCAAGAATGTAAATAGACAGGCAGGACCATGTATTGCTGACACAAAAACAGATTTTCAACTCCCCCTAAGGGCAGTTTGGCAACTACATCAGAACTGACATTTTTGGAGTTTGGGGATTGTAGCTCACTAGCAAGCTCAGACCCTGGGTTCAATCCTCAGTACTGCAGAAAGCAAATAAATCACCTTCCCATCGTATCTAGTTTAGAAAATTTTTTTCTAGGAAACATGTAGGGTTCCTTGACACACAGATAAAATATCATTTATGTGCAATGTTAGTCACAGTGACACTGTTTATAAGAATGTAATATTTAGAAGAGCCCCACTTATCCTGTGACAAAAACGGTGACGTGTGAAGTAGCCATAAAAAGAGAATGAGGAGAAGATGGGACGAGGAAGAAAGAGCTCCCAGGCTGGTGAGTGGAGACGGGCAGAACCCCCAGAGAGCGCGTCCTGTGCAGCCACTGCATTAAAAGTGGGGAAACATCACGAAGCTTCTCTGCTGGAGGGTTGACAATGTAAGTTAACAGACCAAAAATTGGAGAAAAAGAAGGGCTACAAAGATAGCCAACATTTTGGCCCTAGCCCTTCAAGGTCAGCGAGGACTCAGGACAAAAGAGAACCTGTGCTGTAATATCCTATAACTCAGTGATGTCCCAAATTTTCTGGTCAAGGAGATTATGGGACCTCAGAGGAAAGGGATAAATGAAGTATAGTGTGTCTAAGGAGAGTCACCTAGAGAAAAAAACATTCTCTCAGGCTTTCACAGAAAGCAAACTGGTCAAGCAATGGCCGTGACTCGTCCTGATGGCTGACACAGCAGTTCTGCAAAGCACTGTACATGGTTTCAAAGTTAATCCTGAGGGGATTTCACCTTGGAAGATACAAAAGATGAATGTTTTGTTATACAGGTCTTGCTGTAACTTGCCCTTGATCACCCAGTGGAAAAGCTTAATTATGAGGCATAAAACGCAGAGCTAGATTAGTATGATGAGCTGTAAGAGGCTTAAATCAACAGCCTCCAACATTGCCAGTTTCACCGGTGACCCAATGCAATTATGGAACATTGGACTATGTATCCAACTACTTCCTCTTGGTTCAAAGAGAAGTAATTTTTTTCTGTTTTTCTTTCCTTACCAATATCGATTAGAAAATTTATCATGTCTACACCCTGTGCTCTGCATAACTACTATAAGGACAACAATATGCAATGTATCAACTATTACGAATGTACTATTAACGTGTTGTGAAACTTCTTATTAAAAGTAATAAAAAATTGTATGTAAAAAAAAAAAAGAAAAAAACAACAGGGAACGAATGCCCAGAAGGGGAGGGGCTGGGCCAACTGGAATCTAACTGAGCTCTTCGAGACATCCCCCCCACTCATCTCCACAGTGGCTTACTAGTCCGCCAACAGCCTAGGGCATTCCCTCGCAGCGCTCCTTCCCCAGCATTTGTGAGCCGACGTCTCAGTGATGGCCGTTCTGCCTTAATCTGCCATTCTCCCTAAGGTACGAGGCGAAACTTTACTATTGATTAATGTGCTTATCTCTCATGGCCAGAGACTCTGGACATGTTTCATGTCTGTTAGCCATTTGCACTTCTTCCAAGAACTATCTATTTCACTTAATTTTTACTTGGGTGGTCTCACTTTTTGAGCTCTTTATGTGGTCTAGATGTAAGTCTTGTGTCTGATGATGGCTGGCAACTCCCCCGCCCCCCACTGCAGGTTGTCTCTGCACTCTGCTGATGTTTCCTTTGCTGGGCAGAAGGCAAATTATCTGTTGCTGTTACGGATTTTATTTTTTACTTTGAACATTCGCCACACAGCTCATTACTCCTTGTAGCTCCATCACAAAGGAGAGAAACAGAAATCACTAACCCATCTGTGGATTGAGGTTTGTGCAAGGAGTTAAGGTTTTGGAGCAAAGGAACAGATGGGATTGGACGGAGGGGCTGGGTTTCAAGTATTGATGGGAGAGTGGTAGAAAGGAATGTCATGCTCTGGGGCCTCCTGGGCCACAGCTGAGGGCAGCAGCCGGTGGCATCCCTACAGAACGGGACATGCTCTGTCGCATGTGCCACTGTCGGCCAGGCTGCCTTCTTCCTCTGCAGGAAGCAAGGCCAGAGTGCAAAGTGATGCCGAGCATCCCGGGCTAGTCCAGGAGGAGGCAGAGGGCAGCTGGAAGCGGGGAGGAATGAGACTTCGAGCTGTCCTCAGCCTCCCTAGAGAGCACAGAGTAGCCTGCACAGAGGGAAGGGCTGCACCTACTAGTCCCAGGTGCTCGGGGTCACAGCCAGCCTCAGCTGATTTGAGACCTTCAGAATAGTCTTGTTCTGTGCGAAAGAGCCTGTGATGAGGGCTGGGACCTGGGCCTCTGTCCAGTCAGGGCGGTCACTGGCCCCGCAAGAGTCAACCCCTATGAAGGCAGTGGAGGGAGACACGGGTGAGACACTGACTTCTGGAGCAGGAGATTGTGGTCCCTTGAGAGAAGCCACTTCCCCTCTTCCTGCATCCATTTGCCTGCTTCCGCAGGATCGGCATAGCAGCCAGGTCGGTGGCGTTCAGGACCAGAACATGGCCTTCGGTCTGGAGGTGCTCTGTACCTACAGAAGTGTTGTTCTTATTACTTCTGCAATTGGAATTGTCCCTGATTGCTGTGCATGCTGTGTGAGCCTTGGAAGGACAGTTGTGGATTTTAGGGCACCAAGGGGTGTGTAATGCAACCAGGCTCAGAGCTCAGCCTGCTGTGAGGGCACATTCGCAAGTAGGCAGGTGGGACTCCCGCTGCCTCCCCCAGATTCCTGCTGGAGGAGGTGAAGGGAGCGGTGACCTTCAGCTTCACGCACTTTGTGCCGTTAATCCTTCAAGCAAGCCTGCAAGTGGTTGCAATTTCACAGACCAAGGAATGGCCCAGCAAGGTGACTTGACCAGAGCCATGCCAGAACTAACGGCAAAGCCCTTGGCTGCCTGGGTCCCAGCTGAGCGTCTAGCCTGTTTTCCTGCCCCCAGCCAGAGCTGAGCCATTGGCCATAATCAGCGAGGGAGTCAAGGAGCCTGGCCTCGGGGGCTGGGCTTGGATGGCCTCAGTATACCTTTTGAAGTTTGCAGGGGCTTGCTTGGAGCGGCACATTGGATGTGCTGCCTTTTTTCTCATGGAGTCTGTCTATAAGCAGAAGCCAAGCTCTGAGTCCGAGGCAGGTGGCCCTAAGGTGCTCTCTGCCCCACCTCTGAACTCAGATGCGGTGTCAGCAGTGGCTGGAGTTCCAGGTCGGATGGCAGCGGGCTCACAAACATGGCCCTTCCCGACTGTGGCATGCAGGGAATGGCATGGTTTACAAGGCTCCCCCAGTGGCTATTAAAGGTGGCCCAGAAGGGGCATCTCCGTCCAGACAGTCTGGATTCTTCTTCAGGCCCAGGCCTGGGGTCTCTAGGCTTGGATGGCAAGGAAATTCTTAACTGAAACCTCAGATTTTGCATAAGACTTTACATAGGACCCGAAGGGTCAGACTGGCCACAACGGAGAGCCTCACCAGCTGGGGCAGCACACCCCTGGCTCTCACCTCCTGCACAGAGCCATCTGGGCCGAGAGGGCCTTGCCCCCTGCAGCAGGCCCTCCTTCCCTCAGCTTTCTGACCCTAAAGACTGACAACACACATTGTGCTCTGTGGGCAGGGCTACACTGCTACGAGCACAGATTTCTAAACCCTCTCCCTGGTGTGAGGGGCTCCTACAGGTTGATTTCCACCTGCCTGTCTTGCCTGGCTGTTCTCTTCCCGAGACCCAGTGCTCTGCTCTCCACGCCGCCTTTTTGCTCTTGTCTCCTCTTGCTGTCCTTTCCTCTTCATAGTTTATCCCAAGTTAGCCTCCACCTACGCTTTTCTCGGGGAGCCCTCACTGCCTTCACCAACTGTCCGTGGTCTCCCTGCCTGAAGCCCTGCAGTCCCAGAGTGCCCATGCTTGGCAGAGAAGCAGCTGATTCCTAGGTGATGTTAGCAACCTCCCTGGTGACATGGGTCAGTCTGGGGCCCTCATCCCATTAACTAAGAAAGGAGGCAGGATAAGCTGCTGTTTTTACTTCCAGCAGGATCTAAATAACTGACTTTAATCTATTACAATCTTAGCGTCTTGACATATTCCTGGGGTTGTGAGAGCTTTCCCTCTTGGTGAGGAAAATCCACATCCCATTGGGAGTCAGTCATCAAGGGTTGATCAGTGTGGGAGCCGAGGCTGGGTTGGGATAGGTAGGTCAAGCTTCCTGCAGCCCTTTCTCTTTTAGAGATTCTCCTTGAACATGTACACCTCTCTGTAACTCAAGAAGATCCTGTCAAGAAGAATGAGGCAGTAACCACGTGGCCTGGGTCTTCTTACAGGGATTTGAAACTGGACAACATCCTTCTAGATGCGGAAGGCCACTGCAAGCTGGCTGACTTCGGGATGTGCAAGGAAGGGATTCTGAATGGCGTGACCACCACCACATTCTGTGGCACTCCTGACTATATAGCTCCTGAGGTAAGAACCACATGCAGAGCCAGGATTGAGGCAGGGGTCCAGTCCTGTACCCTGAGGCCATCCAGGGGTACTTACTGAAAGCTCTGGAAAAACGAGGGTGGATTCTAGGATGGAGAAACAGGAAGGTGAAAGGTTGGCTGGTTTTTCCACAAGGATACAGTGGTGATGAAAGATGGTAACCTGAAAGTGACAGATATCACCTACACCTGCACAGATCCAACATTACTTCTGTCCTAGGCCAGAACCACCAGAATAAGGAGCACTGGGGGAGCAGTGTACTGGCTTGCATCATTTCTTAATGATCAAAATAAAGAAATACCATTGAACATGGCAACCATCAGCTTTCTTGGCCTGAATTAGGAATCACTTGCGTTTTCCAGTGCGGAGGCACTTCTCCATAGTGGCTGTGCAGGGTGGAGCAAGAGGAGGGCTTTATGAACAGAGCAGAGATGTTCATAGCTATCCTTACAGCTGAATTACCTGGCGTGAAAGCTGTTTGGGTAAGTTCTTCATCCCGAAGTGTTTTCCTTGAGACCCTGCAAGTCAGTCTTGCCCAAGTCTGGGAGATACCTACTACAGATCACTCATGGCCATGCTCCTTTGTACCAGCCTAATCCAAGTGATCTTCATGGATATAGGAGCGGAAGGAAGTGCCAGGCCTATGAAGCACTGTCCATGGTGGAAAGTGCTAGCACATTCTGACTTCCTTTCCTCTAATGGGCATTGTTTGAGCACCTGCTAGACACAGACCAATATAGGTCCCCGTCTCAAGGATTGTTTGCTTTAGAAGAAGTGACAGAGAAGGGAACCAGTCATTAAGCAGAATAATATAATAAACAAGACGTTGTCATCAGAGATCAGAGAAAGCTTCTTGAAACACCTAGAGGATGAGTTGGGTGTAGAGAATGAAGATTTTCTTTGGCCTAAAGGAGGAAAAGATGAGAAGTAGAACATGGCCTGGGGCTCTGAATGTTTCTGCGACCAAGTCTGTGTTTCTGATCTGGGTACTGCCAGGATCCAACTCCCAGGTCAGGGCCTTAGTAATGGTTTGTTGGATGGATGGATGGGTGGATGGGTGGATGGATGGATGGATAAGAGCTTGTGACATTTTAATATAACCAGAACCAAGGGGTGAAAATGGCCATTTTGGGGAAGGTAAGTATCATGGTATGAACAGGGTTTCTTAGTGCTTGTTAGCAATGAATGAGATGAGACTAAAGGACCCAGGAAAGTAGCCTCACTGTGGGATCTCTGGCCCCCTCAGGGCTCCCTCAGAGGAGGGTCTCATCAGATATATCCCAGGAAGAAGGCAGGCCATGAAAGCACAAATGAAACAGAGATCAAGGGGCAGACGATTGAGGGTCTTCACAACACACTCCGCAACACATTGGGGCCCTAAGCGGGGCTTCCGCTTAGGGATGGCACATTGTAATAGGTGAATCTTTTTCAGAACTTTTATCTTGTAAGGGATCTGAAAGGTGGCTGCTGCCCTGGTAGCTTGTTGCCCCAGCGGGAGCGCTGCAAATTCCCTCTTCGAGAGATGTAAGTGAGAGTGAGGTCGTCCCCCTGGGACTCACTTTCCTCATCTTCCTCATTGTTTCTGTCTAGAGAAGGCCGCGTCTTTTCTGTGTGAGTTGATGCCAGGGTCAGTGTTGACAGCCTGGGGCAGTAGTGCAGATCCTGCCCAAGACAAACATTCACTTTACGGTGAACCCCATACCCACCAGTTTCCATGCAAGGAGACCCCTAGGTCTATTGACAGGGAGGCCCCACAAAGAATCAGCAGGACACCAGAAATGGCAAACCACCTCAGGTCTTGTGACAGGCAAGGGACAGCTGATCCAGCAAGGTATTGCCGCCTTTATCAAGGACTAGAGGGGCAATGCCATGAAAGGTAGCCTCTAAGCTGCACAGCCCAGTGCTCGGCCCACAGCGGACACTGTGCCTACTGTTGATTATGTAGTATGGCAGAAGGAACAGTCAGGGAGGACAGGTGCAGCGAGGCCCGACTCGACCAGAGTGCTTCCCAGTGCCCTTGAGGAGGTCGTGAGACACTTTTGAGCCTCGGGCTTATCATCTTTCCGATTGGAGCCCCAGTGCCTGCCTTCCCATCTGGGTAAGCTGTGCTGAGAATCTAATGCGATTACCCGTGGGAACGCTGCAAGAGGCATAAGCCTCTGTTCACACAGCAGAGGCCGACCCTGAAACTAGAGCCACTTGCTGCGGTACCAGCTCTGCCCAAGGATTCTCTTCCCACCTGTACCCTTGGCTGAACTCTGGTGCCCCTCCCTGTTCTCTACCCCGGGCCCTGCTTGCTGGGAAGTGGCTGCCAGTCCCAGCATCACCTGGCGTCACCATGCCCCAGCGCCTGCCCCTGTTGCCTACCCCGACTCTAACCCACGGAAGGCATTGGCTGCCACACCATCTTCCCTCCCACGACAGGCAAAACCGTGCCCCTGTCACCATCTCCATTGCTGACAAAGCAAAGAATGAGGGCCAAGCCTCGAAGGGATTTTACAGGTGTTACCTAAAGCAGCTGAGCTGTCGAAGGGGCCCAGGGAAGGTGGAGGGGCCACCTGTGGCTTCCATAGCACCCCCAGCCTGAGCCAAGACAGGCTACCTGCAGATGGTCTCATCATACCGCACACTCCAGGTATCCCACCCTCCCAGGCTAGGGGGCGGCCCCTTAGCACCTAGCACGCCCTGCGCCCAGAGATTAGTGAGGACGTCCAGGAAGACACACTACAGTACAGAAACACTGGCTGTCTCCAGTGTCAGGATGGATTGGGCACAGTGGTGGGCCCAGAAGTATGCTGGAGCTCTTACTCTTTGGGGCATTAGTGATGCCCTAGGGACACGGCTGGGCATGAAAAAAATAAGATTCAGTAATATGTGTGATGTGCCTGCAAACCTTGGGACCAGGTAGGGTCTGACAGTGTCAGGAGAAAGAGCTGCGCTGTTTGGGGAGGCTTTCTGAGGGAGATAGATTGTGACCATAACCTTAAAGGACAGAAACTGGCGATGCCAAGGAAGCCAAGAGGAGCCATCATGGGTGCTGAATCTTTTAAGACAGAGAAGAACTCCATTTGGCTTTTGAACAGAGCAAACTTTCCAGCTCTGGAGGACAGGGGATCCCATGTCTCAGACATGGTGCACGGCCTGCTGGGTCAAGGGCCCAAAAAGTGTAGGCAAACAGGTTGCCAGCTATTGTACGGTAATATGTCGGTGCTGAAAGAAATAATGAGAAGACCCAATGAATGTAGCTCAGAGGACTCACCGAAATTCATCCCTCAGTGAGCCAAGAACCCCTGAAGTAAATCAGCTTTATTTTGGGTAGTAAGCGTGATCTTGTGCATAATCACCTTAGTAAAGAAGGACCGTGTGCTTAGTCATGAATGTGACCACGGTCTCTATTAACTTCCCTCCCTTCCCCATCATCAGTTTCACACAGGAGTCAACCATTAGCATTCCAAGCAAGGGAGAAAGCAACAAACAGAGAGCCCACAGGTGAAGCTGCTAGCCATCACCTGAAGTCCTATCCCAGCTTTCTGGGATTTTCAGTAATAGACCACAGCTGTCCCTGGGCCCCCTTC
This sequence comes from Myocastor coypus, assembly GCA_004027025.1. Lineage (NCBI taxonomy): Eukaryota > Metazoa > Chordata > Mammalia > Rodentia > Myocastoridae > Myocastor > Myocastor coypus. The sequence goes on along the minus strand of PVJA010018141.1, from coordinate 28,066 downwards.
ATTACACTCCGTTTCTTGAAATGCTAGTTAGGCTACAGCCAGCCCCTAACAACATAGAGCTGGCTCTGCCGTGCTCGGCTATTTTCTCAACCCCAAGATGAGAAATTTCCTAAGCTATGCATGTTTTCAAACTTCTGCCTTGAACCTTTCTCTTTAGTCCCAAGCATTCCAGGATTGCTCTAGAAGGATACTTAGCAATAGTCATATATGCATTTAATCTAAGTGACTTTAACTCTATCCTTACACTTGGCCAGAGGGGGAAAAAAAGAAAAAAGAGAGGCAGAGCAGCAGTAGACCAGCAACCATGTCCAAGACCAAGCGCCCCAGACAGCCAAGGAGCTAATGTGATTCTGGCTATGAGAGGAGGGAAAACACTCCCTTGTGAGGTCGGCCTCACAGAAAGGGGACCTGGGGCCTTAAAAGGCAGGTAAATGTGAGGCTGGTGACTGAGTCTCGAGGGACCCATTCTGGGAGAGCACAGGAGCACAGTGGTCACTGGTGGGTAGAACACAGAGCAGTGGGGGAGGCTTCTTTTCTGTAATTTCCTTCCCAGGAGCACAGGGCTTGGGTCAATTTACCTTGGTCACCATTTAAAGAAGACTACAGCTCTGGCTGCCTCACCCTGCTGACTGCCTGTAAGGTGGGAGGCGGTGTCTCTCTCAGTCTGCTTCTTGCTCCCATAGCTCTGGTCTAGGGTCAGAGCATGTGGGTTGGGGTCCACGGAGACAGCTCAGTGGCACAGTGCCTGCCTAGCAAGGACAAGGTCCTTAGCTCGTTTCCAGTACAAAAAAAAAACACAAGTGCCCTTTGTCATGTGCCTCTAAACCCAAGACAGGGACCTCATCTGGCACCCAAGGGAAGGTGTTTTCCCCAGACTGTCAATTTTTACTCTGGAGAGATTCTAGCTGGCGTCCAACAAAGTCCCCAAGCTCCCCTCTCACCGAATGTGCTGCTTTTAATTTCCCTACCCCTTAGGGAGCGTTGGGCTCTGCTCCCTGGAGGAGCAGGTTTGCAATGAAGATGTAGCACTCACGAGTGCAGGGGTGTGGCTAGGGACCCATCCTGGGCAGCCCGTGATGTTGCCTGTTTCCTGAACAGATCCTGCAGGAGCTGGAGTACGGCCCCTCCGTGGACTGGTGGGCCCTCGGGGTGCTGATGTACGAGATGATGGCCGGGCAGCCCCCCTTCGAGGCCGACAATGAGGACGACCTGTTTGAATCCATCCTCCATGATGATGTGCTCTATCCTGTCTGGCTCAGCAAGGAGGCTGTCAGCATTCTGAAAGCTGTGAGTCCCTGCCCTGCCTGGGCTTTGCTCCCTGGAACACACACACACACACACACACACACACACACACACACACACACACACACACATCTTCCTCTGCCTCTCCCCTACCTCTCCCTACTGTGGAGTGGGAGTTCAGGCTGTGCTCAAAGGTGCTGCTCAGAATGAAGCCTGGGACAGTGGCTCTTCTTGGGGACAGGGACAGCCTGTGTGCTTCCTGAGACAGTGTCTCCTGCCTCTTGGGGGGCGAATCCAACCCATGTGTCGCCCCCTCTGCCCTTACACTAGGAGTGGGACCCTCCTTCTGTGCCACGTGGGGCCTGCCTGCAATGGGGAAAGGTGGAAGGAGGGTGGTAGGGACATTTCCCACCTGTGTTGGTGACAGCATCACAGGAAAGATGTCCACTCTGGATCCATGCACATGTTTAGTTATGCATGTGTGTGCTTTACAGAGAATCTGTGTCACTGTCACAGATGGTAGGTCGTCTTAGGAAAGCGATAAGAAGTTGACCCTGTTGTGCAGGTATCTGGGGACAGGGCGCTTTCTGTCTCTTTTGCACCATCTGTTTCTTGTTTGACCTCAACCTTCCCCAGCCTCCCCCAGCTGCCAGGCCCCTGGCTCTGGAAGCCGCAGCGCTGTTCCCGGGCTCCACTGCGTCTCTGTGCCTCGTTGCCCGCTGGCACCGCGTTGGCCTGCTCTGGCAGTTACGATGCTGTTGCGGCTCCTCCTGCTGCCCCTCCTGGTGGTTGCTTTCGAGTGTGGCATCATAGCACCCCTGTAGTGAGGCTCATTCTTGAAAACTCAGAGCCTGCCCCCTCCCTGGGCCCCTCGCCCCACTGCTCCTGCCCACAATAGCATTCTCCTCCTCTGACATCCCACATACATTAGGTTATGTTTACCGCCTGTGTCCTTACACAAGGAAGTGAGCTCTCGAAGGTGGGCAGTTCTCTCCATGGAGGAACCCCAGGGGCCGAGAGCCCAACATGCGCAGGCTGCTCAGCCTCTGTGGAAGCCTGGAAGGTGGAGCTTCCGGCGAGAGCTCCTGGGTGCTGAGCTCTTCTCACCACAGATGCAGATGCGGTGAACGACCCCCACGGGCCAAGCAGTGATGGGTCAGGCGACCCAAGCTTGGGGGCAGAGTTCAGGGCAGCCCATGCCTGTCTCAGGGTGTCCACTCCTCAAGTGCAGCCATCTGTTGGCAGTCCAAACGTCACCTCAATCCTGGCTCTCCAAAGGAAGCCTGAAGCCTAGCCCTGTATGCAAAACCTCCTGTATGGCAAATGACTACAACTTGTTTAATCAGAAGGACCAGGGGGCCAAAGCAGAACTCTCAGGAGCACCTTAGGCTCTGAACCCCTGCTAGCTTCCTGTGTGGTCGTTTGTACCCTTCACTTTCTACACCCAGACCTATGGAAACCTTGTAGGTGCCTTGATCTGGTCTTTACTCCTCGAGAATTCTGACCTTCCCAAATCCCCCAAAACGTGTCTCTTTCTTTAAGCCTTCACCATAACTCATTTTAGGAGGTTGGGGGCAAGGCCAAGTCCCTGGGGAACACCTACTACATAAAAGAGGAGAGGCTTACTTTGGGCTCCCATGGGTTAAGCCCACAGCTATGTGAGTTCAGATCATCTGTGCTTTCCCAGGTAGAAAGGGCATGGCAGAAGAACTAGGCTGAGGACTCCTGCCCAGCCCCTGGCAGCCAGAGAACAAGAAGAGTGGGACCTGGGACAAGAATGCACCCTTCCGGGTCAGGCCCCAGAGACCCCCTTTCAGTCACCCACCTTCTAACCGCACCTTTGGCTGTGCACCCATCCATGGAGTAGCTGAGTGATGATTACAGCACCCTGTGACCCAGCCGCCTTCCAAAAGCCCTGCCTCTGAATGCATGAGGCTTTGGGGAGCCTCTTAGATGCCTAAACCATAACTCATCCCAATCTCAACTAATGGGTTGTTTGGGGAAGTTATGGGTGCTCTGTCCACTTCCCTTCATCTTTGGCATGTTCTAGAAGGCCAAAGAGCATCGCTCCTGTCTCCCACCCCTCATCACAGAGAGCAGGGCAGAACTGAGACTGATATGGTCCTAGGTAGAGTAGGTGGGCTGAGCTCCCAGTATCCAGAAGTGGCCCTGCAGCCTAACACTCTCCAACACCTCCAGGTTGGTTTTCCTCCAGGAAAGCTGAGTCTTGGTTGAGGAGCATGCCCCTCCACTGTCCAGCAGGCAGGAACCTGCCTTAGGGGCATAGACACCCAACTTCTCACCCTGAATTCTTTTCTCCTAATTGATATATTAAAATTTTACTTACTTCATTGCTTTGCTTATTTGAATAGGTGATATATTCACTTGTTTGTTTGTTTGTTCTGAGACAGGGTGTCACTGTGTAGTTGAGCTTGAACTTGTTATGTGGTCCATGCTGTCTTCAAACTCATGGTGATCATTCTGCCTCAGGATTCTATAACTATGTCACTTAGTTCATGTGGTCTTTAAAAGAGGAAAAACTTCAAAAGTAGATACATCAAAAAGCTTTCTATCCTGTCTGTTATAGTTTATGTCAGTTGTCCTCTCAAAGTCCCTTGGAGTCGTAGGGCGGCTTCTGGAGTTTGTGATTGATTACTGTGGGTGTGGGTGCTGCACCTGCCCTGGGGCAGGTCATTTGTACCAGGGTGTAAGGAGGGGAGAGAGGCCAGCTAGCAGCTGCCTAAGCTGCGGCCACTCCCTTTGCTCTCTGCTCTTTGCCACCACCATGAAAGGTTGCCCTCTGCCATGTGCTGCTTTGCCTTGCAGCCAGTTGAGTATGGACTGAAACTTCAACTAACAGCGAGCTTAATAAACCTTTCCTTCCTTAATTTGGAGTGTCGGTTATTTGTCTCAGCAATGAGAGAACAGTAACTGGAACACTGTCTTGCTTTTATCTGCCCATTTCCTGCCTCCCCGAGCCCATGAATGACCCTGCTTTATGGACATTTTAAGATATTCTTCCAGAGCTTCCTAAGGTATCTATGAGTGATATGGGTATTGACTGTTATTTTTACAAGTGCTAGAAAGCTGTGCATATATCTACTCTTCTCTGGATGGGGAATCGCAATAGACAGGAACCCCTGGGTTCTGCCTACCGTCCCATTTTGCCACTGGGATGGGGGGAAGTTGCCACACAAGCCCCTGAGGCTCCTGGGTGGCCATAGGGGTGGAGTCAGGAACTCCCTCCTGCTTCATTTCCCAGAGCCCCACCCGGCACCCAGGAGTAGCCTGTAGCACCTGAGGAGCCAGGGAGCCATGTCCAATCGAGCTGGCCACTGCCTGGGCCCTGAGCCCAGCTCAGCCACCTTCCTGTGTTCTCTGCAGACCCAGTGGCCAAGCCCCCTCATTTCTTCTTTCTTTATCCCAGCACTGCCGTCCTTCACAAGGGCAGATTTTACCTCATCCCCCAAGAGACACATTTGCTTAGCAACCTCTCCAAACGTCCTCATTAGCACAGCTAGGCACCAGGGAGCGTGATCACTAGCATGCAGAGGGTGGAAGAAGCCAAGGGGTTCACCAGGCAGCACCTGTATGTAGGACAGCCCCCACAGCCAAGTATGTCTCCAAAATGACGGTGGTCCTGAGACTGAGGAACCTGGACCCTGAAGGAATGAGCAGCAGTGGTCACGCCACCAGTGAGCTGGTAGTGTCTCTGAGAAGACCAGCAACACAGGAGAGGCTGCCCAGGGTGTCCCTCCCTACCAGACACCCCGCTCCAGAAGGCGGGGCAGGAAGAGCCGAGGAAGCGAGCAGGAGTCTTCTCCCCTGGCCTTGGGACCCCACTTCCTCACATTGTGTCCTGACCCTAGAGCCAGAACAGGTTTTCTGTGGCTGTGGCCGTGAGCCGTCCCTGAGGACTGCTGCCTCCGTGAAGGTGACACTGAGCTCTGGAGAAAGCTGTTTACGCTGTAGAATTTTAGGGCATGCCACCTCTGCAACAGTAAGTGGCCATCCTGCCACCTCGCTTCCTCTCATATCATCTTTAGGCCTGGCCTCACCCCCCTGTGGAGTCTTTACGCTCTACCAGGTGCTTTGTAAGAGGCAGACACTAAGCCAGGTGCTGGGCAGAGTAGTCGGACCAAGGAAAAAGATACTCAGATAAACTGTAATGTAGAAAGGCAAATGTGGAGCCCAGCCTGTCCATAGTGCAGAGGATCAGGGGGCACTGCAGGAGGAAGCAGCAGTTTGCTTCTGAGAGAAACCCTGGGCCTGGAGAGGGGCATTCAGCCCAAGGGGTCCTAGGGGCAGAGGCCCAGCCAGCCAGCTTAGACAAGGCTCCAAGGGAAAGGGTCCTGGGAGGCAGACGGTAAAGCACATACTGCGGGCCATCAGGGTGTGGGAGCAGGAGTGACCTCTCTGGTGGAAAGATTAGGAAAAGGAAGCTGCACCCCCAAGCCCCGCCCCTCGCCCCCTCCCCGCCCTCTCCCCTTAACATTTAGCCTGTGCCCCTGCGCCCGACTTCCCAGCACATGGGCCAGGGACGAGAGGAGGCTGTACCTGCGAGGTCTCCATTGCCAATGAATCCTGAAACTCGACGCTTAGAGATTTACTCTGGAGTGTCTTTTGTCCCATCCGGTTTCTTTGCTTAGGTACAGATGAGCAGCTTTCACCCAGCGAAGTGTGCTGCTTTGTCTGGACCACGAGCACACATGCGCACAGCACACACACGTGCACACATGGGTGTGCATGTTCAACATGTGCGCGCCTGTATTCCGAATGGCTGCCAGAAATATTGCCCCCTGCCAGCACTTGGCTGAAGCTGTATTGCTGTCAGTGCAAGGGACGTTTGTCACCAGCGTGGCCTCATCTCATGAGCTCCACTGGGTACGTGGGGGTCACAAGATGCCACCAAATGGTGTGGAGCATGCCGGTGTGATTTAAAAAGTGAGGGGCCAGGTCCGGGAAGAGGAGAGTAACAGGAACTGCGTCTGGCTATTTACCTGGTCCCATTGTGACAGCTGGAGAACCCAAGAGTTAGTAAGGGCCTGCCATCCTAATCTCAGCATGGTACCTCACTAGCCGTGCGACTGTGGCCCAGGTAATTAACCTCTCTCTGCCTCAAGTACCGCCCGTGTGCCCCAGCGCTGATGGGATCAATGTGAAGTAAGCGAACACCGCTGCTTCCGCTAAACGGGTGGCCAAGGCTCTCTGCACCTCAGTAAAGGGCCGTGAGTTCCCTGAGGGGCAAAAGCAGGCCTGGGAGGTGAGCGGCGCTGCTGCCAAGCTGACTTCCGCCTGCTCCCTGAGGGTGACCTTACCATATCCTCCTCCTACAGTTCATGACCAAGAACCCGCACAAGCGCCTGGGCTGCGTGGCCGCGCAGAATGGCGAGGACGCCATCAAGCAGCACCCGTTTTTCAAGGAGATCGACTGGGTGCTCCTAGAGCAGAAGAAGATCAAGCCGCCCTTCAAGCCGAGAATCGTAAGTCGGTCCCGAGCCCCGCCCCTCAGTCAGGCCAGACATTCACCTCTCACCGTGTGTGCCCTGGCAGCCAGGCCTGCTTCATGACAAAAGCCAGAGGGGCGAAAGATGTCCCTGTGACCAGTCTCTCAATCCCAAGGGTTGACTGAAAACATGTAGCCTGTGGCAGTAGCCAGAGTGACATGTTATGTGGCCACAGGAAGGAACCTCTCCCTTCAGTCCAGGTTTGCTTACTCCTGCGGCTCAAACAGTTCCAGGTGATGCTAGCCTTCCCCATCTGGGGATGTGAATGGTTTCCCCGTAGATAAATGGGGTTTTTCTTAAAGGAGCCCATTTAAAGGAAAATGACTCATTTTGTGGTCGTGTGGCCCTAGTGAGGGGGCATAAAGTCAAGATTCTGACTGTCCAGGGGAACGTGTGGGGGAGCTCATCTGGAAGGGGCCGTCTCCTGGCACCCCTTCAGAGCCCCCTCTGCTCTCAGCCAGACACAGGCTTGTGGGGTGCCTGTCACTACCAGTGAGGGGGAAAAGGGTGTCTGGAGCTCAGAGTTTGGGGAGGAACTTATCTCAGAAAACAAAGACCATGTCTTGGTAGTTGCCCTCGGCTGGCGTGCACAGGCCTGGCAGTGCAATTCGGTAGGAAGAGGTGGGCGCAGGGGATCTTAATTCTGAGGTTTGTAGTGAGGCTCCAGCGAGGCCATCAGCCATCCAGGTGGAGAGCGTTGGAGGCCAGCGTGTGGAGCTGAGGTGGGGGCTGTGACAAGAAGATCATGGGCCAGCAGCCCAGAGCTGCCAGGCAGGGGCCCCAGGCGGGGAAGCCTCAGGACCACCAGCCGACTCCCACTGACCCGCATTCTGAATGAGCAGAGCCCTCTGTACCACTCAGTATGGAGAGGGTGCTCTGGGCATCTGCAGAGAAGAATCCCATTCTGCTTGAGGAGCCACCATCCATGATGCTGCTGTGCCTAGAAGTGTTCCCTGAGGTGACCCTCAGCTGACAGGCATTGAGCCTGGCGCAGGCACCCAGCCTAGGGCTCGATCCTGTCATCGTCCTTCATGTGTGTCCTCCTTTGGTTTGCATGGCTTTTGCAGGGGAGCACATAGCTTGGGACAGGCTAGAAGTAGATTCATCTCTCTGTTAACCTGTCCTGCACCCTGACCTAACCACACCTGGGGCCCCTTGCCAAGCCCAGGCTGTGGGTTTGGTAGGCCAGGAAAGTTCTGAGTGCCAGCTCCTGGAGGCTGGCATAGCCCACTGCCATAGGGCCCCCTGCATGTGTCATCCTGCCTGATAGCTGGGGCCTCCATGGGTGGTCATGAAGGGCAAGACTTACTGAGCTCCTAGCAAAATGGGGCAAATCATTCACCCGGGGCCTAGCAGAAGGACTAGAAAAATCTCACAGCTCCGATCCGAGGGTGACTTCATAGTAGATTTCACCTAGGTTAACACCAAGAAGCACGGAGAGTAGGCATAAGTAAAGAGCTGAGGCCCCAACAACAGAAACTCAGGAAGCTGTCTGAAGCTGAGCAGATGTCAGGGTCCATCTGTGAGACACCATGAGCTTCCTCTAGAGTCTAGGTGGACACAAGCACTTTAAGCCGCCCAGGGAACACTGAGTTCAACTGAGCCAGATAGGGTGCCGAAGTAGCCTCCCACTGGGTGCAGAGAGGTCTGGAAAGTGGGCGTCGAGGGCATGAGGGGAGCAGAGGCTGGTGTGCTGGTCAGCAGAGAGACCCTTGGAGGGAAGGACAGAGGAAAGAGCTCTAGCCATAACATCCAAGGGCCATTTTGATGTAAGGACTTATAGACAAGTCTCTCCCTGAGTGTGGTAGATGCTGAAAGCTTGACTGTCACAGGCCTCTCCTAGATGGCCTTATCCAACCCAAGTGGAGTTGCACACTTGGGGGTTGAAGTCACATTGAGACACTTGGGTCCCAAACCCTTTCTGAGGCCCCAGCCGTCCCGGAAGTTCTTCATAGGGACTTCCTATCTTTTGACTGAGACATGCTCAGTGAGGACACAGACCTCCAAGGAGTCACGCACAGTGTCCTCTTCATGAGGGAGATGGGGGAGGACTGTGAGCGTGAGGCTTGGGCAGAGCTCACAATACAGGAGAGGCCAGAGTGCAAGAGAACCAGGAGGAGGCGCACACCTCACCAAAGTGCAGGCCCTGCAGCCAGGAAGCTGCTTCCCGCTGTCCTTGGCCCCTTGCAGTGGAGCTCCTTGACAGGGACTGGAAGAGCCCCTGAACCAGCAGGAGGAAGTACTTCCATGGCTGAAAGTCCCACAGCAGAGGTCCCCAGAATTCTCTGAGAGGGTGGCCCAGAGAAAGGACCTGTCTCATTCAGATGCCCCCAACACTCTGCTCCTAAAGACAGCCCTCATCATTGCCAGGGAGACCATCTGCCCATGTGCCCATGGTGCCCCGAACACCTTAGCATCACCCTCAGCACTGGGGTGTGAGGAACTCCGAGGAGGGCATTATTAGGCTGGTGTGATTTCAGCAGGGAGGAGAAAACTAGACACCGGGCATGAGGCTGGTGCTGGGGGCAGGGGCGAGGCGGGGTTCTCTGGTCACGCTCGGCTGACCCACATGAGTTCTTACCAGGTACTAGTTAGAGGTCCTTAGAGCTTTGTTCAGTTTCCTTGAATACTTGATCACATATCTGTCCCCAGGACCTGATCATTCTCTCAGAGAAAACCCAAGTTTAGAAGCAAAGGGTAACTCATAGCTGCCTAGCTGTCAGGAGCATGGCCCTAAGTGAAAGGCACTTTTCTGAGTCAAGGAGCTGGCATTGCTCCCATAGGCTAGAGTTTAGCCAAAGCAGGGGTGCAGTTAACTGAAGGTCCTCGGTGACTCAGAAAGCCCAGCAGGACCAGTGTGAAAACTCACACCAGGTTCTTATAAGCCTCCCCTCACCAAGTCCGGGAGCCCAGGGCGTGTGCCCAGCTCAGATGGCAGCAGCGAGGACACTTCTGTGCTCCCTAAGCAGGTGAGCCTTAGTGTGGGCAGGATGCCACCCTCCAGCGGCCACTGGGGAGACCCTGGGGAGTGAGGCAGGACCCCGCAGAAGTCATCCTTCTGCCTCTAGGACGGGAGCTGCATCAAGCCTGGCTTTCTGTGGGCTGAAGGTGTTGTAGAACGTGAGTCCACGCCTGTTACCTTCCCGCGAGAACTGTGGAGGAAAGGGCTTTGACGGAGAGAGCACAGTGAGCTAGCTCAAAGCCTCGCCCTGGGAAGGAGCAGCGAGGGACAGCGTGAGCCCTCGGATCCGGGGCCTCAGACCGACTCCACCTCGGAGGAAAGACAGTGCACAAAGGGAGGGATCGGCACAGCTGACGCCAGTAGCCCTGCGGGCGGAGGTGGTCACAAGGAGTTGTAAGCACGTGTGTAAAGGAGCCAGGAAGGCAGGTGTACAGACGCACCTCGTGTGAGGATTGCGCCTCCACAGGGCGACAGTCAAGGGCTGCAGCCTGGGAGGCAGCTACAGGCTTCCTGCATCTAGGGCAAGCTCCCGGGCCATGCTCCTGGGACCCCGCGCCAGGATGCCACCATAGCCAGAAACCTACTCAGTAGGTACCGCTTGCTCTGTGTCACGTGGTGGGGGGATATCCTGCCAGTCTGACAGAAGCAGGAATTTAGCAGGTCTCTTGTTTAGTGCTAGAGGCAAGGCCAGCGTGGTTGTGCCAGCCAGTCTCAGACCGGAAAAAGGCCTAGTCACAGCAGAACGATCGTCCAGAGCTCCTGGCCCTGCCTTCCCACCATGCATATGTACATGGCCTCTGCGGTCTTCCTGGTAGCTCCTGCCCAGGGCGCTGAGTGTGTGTTGGGAACAGCTCCCAGGCCTGCCTCCCACCCCTCTGCAGGAAGTTCCTGCCTCACTGAAGATAGGGAGGTTGTCCAGGCTAGAATTTGGCCTTCAGCCATGCTCCATGGCATCTCAGCCTGCTGTGGTCCCTTTGGGTTTTTGCCTTCCTGAAAAGTTTGCTAAGTTGAGATTTCTGCTTTTGTGGTGGACAGAGCTCCCTCTGTGACGCCTTCCCTTATTTCCCCCCAGGTTTCCCACCTTCAGGCTCATTCTTTGTCCTAACCTCACCCAGGACACCTCTCAGTGGCCTGTGCTTCTGCATGGAGAGGTCTTTCCCATTTGTCCTCCGGGGTATATCCCCCCTGACCGCCCTCTATCCACGCACATGCTGAGCTGATCTTGTGCAAGTGGTGTGCCATCCATGCCTACCCAGGATGTTATGCCAACATGTACTCAAATCCATGTTTTGGGGGCATCTGGCTTCACAGCAAGGGTGTACAGAGGGTGCAGTTGGATGGCATGATCCCCCGGTGGGGAGGGCACGGGTGAGTAGGAAAGCCAGCCCGGCTGGTGCCAAAGCCTTTGTTCCAGAAAAACATGGCATATCCTCTGGGGATTTTCTCCCAGGATGGTGACATAAGCTAATCGCCAGTGAAAACAGCGTGCTTGGCTTTCGTGTTGCCTGTGGGCTCATCTCCTTCGGGGATGATAAGCACGCGGTGACAGGTTTGGTGGAAGGGATCACCTGGCCGTGCCGATCTGGGGATATTCTGCTCACCCCTGGCTTTCCTCTTGGATACCCATTCCTTGCCCCCCAGAATGTAGACTGAGAGACAATGGCTCCCAGGGCTCCGCCGCCGATGTGAGGGCCGCCAGTGTGGGAGGGAGAGCTCCGCCTCCCCAGAGACCAAGCCGTCCTCAGTGAGCCCCAAAAGCAAGGCGGGAAAGGCTGGCCAAGTAAACTTCTCTTGTGTCCGTGTTCTCTCTTTTCAAGTTTGCTTCAGTGTGAATGTCCCTCTTTAAGGTAAGGCCTCCAGAGAGGGGAGTCTCTGCAGGTAGGTGAGCCCGCAGGCCCGGTGACACAGAAGTCCCTTTCAACCTCATGATCGTCTCCATCCAGCCATCCATGCTGCATGGCAGGACCCTGAGGGAGGCCCCTCCTGCATGCTCCTGCATGACTGGGCTGTGCTGAGAGAAAACCTGGGAAGTGGGCTTGTGACCCTCACACCCTCACTGACTGAGCAGCCTGAGGAGGAGGAGGAGCCCCGCTGAGCCAGCAGCCCCTTCCCTGAAGCCAGCCCAGCTGCCCAGGGCCATGAGAACACCAGGCCAGAGCAGAGGACTGTTAGGTGCAGTTCTCACCTTCTGCCTGCCAGAGTAGGAGCAGGACTCACCCAGGACACCCCAGCCTGGGCCCCAAGCCACGCAAGGGTGAGAAGCTTCATGCCCCTAGAGGCCATGGGCTCACTTGCAGTTAGGCTCTCACCCAGGGCTGGAAAGGGCCAGAAACCTGACTTGAGCAGTTGGCTTAGGTGGTGGCATGGCACAGCACAGCAGAGAGGGCACTGGCTCTGACTTCAGGAGACTGGACTGGAATAAGATGGCTCTCAGAACAGCCGGGTGGTCCTGAGGATTCACCTCTGACCTGGACCTCTGGCCTCCTGACCTGTGAAGTAGGCTGAAGATATTCCCTCCAGGAGCTATCAACAGGATGTAGCAAACCTACGAGAGCTACTCTGCGTCCTGTATCTGCTTGGGGGAACCCTACAACCCTCTCTCCCTTGGCCACCCGCTCCCCGAGCTTGTGCAAGCCTCTTCCCCTTGCCCCAGGACTCCAGGGGCCAGAGCTCAGGATCTCAACAGTGGTGATGTTTAGAGGCTGGGCTGTGGAGCCCAGCTCAGGCAGGTTCAGATGGGCCCCGCGGATGCTCGCAGCGGTCAGCACCGTGCCGGATACACTCGGAGCACTTGGGATCGTGAGGAAGACAGCCGGAGCCTGGGGCGGGGGTCGGCCGCTGCAGACCAGCTCCATGGGGCTGGGGACAGGCTCCTAGGGGAGTATCTGGGCAGGGCTCTAAGAGGGAAGAAAGCCCTGGGGAAAGCAAAGAGAAACAGCTCCAAATTCCATAGAGAGCCAGCTTGGCCTAATGCTCCAAGAAGAATGCCTGAAGGAAGGGGGCCCAGCGGGAGGCCAGCTCACCCCAGATGCCCAGGCCAGCCTTTTCCTGCTGCACACCGCGTCAGTACCAGTTGCCCTCTGCGTTGTTCACACCTTCACTCTCCCTTATTCCTGCTCACTGGTGTCTTTGCTCAACTAGCCGCTGACTGTGGAGCCCTGGGCCGGTGGTAGTCACCAATGAGATGCCACGCCAGTACAGTAGGGTCTGAACCCCGCTAAACTGAGCAGCTGTGCTGCGCCATCGAAGAATTCTTTGCTAGTAGGAATATTCCTGTGACCTGGATGGAGGACCCAGCACTACCCCTCATTGGTACTTCCCTCACCCCAGTTTCCCCTCCTGGGAGTCTGGCCCTGGCTGAGCTGGCCTGGGCTTAGCTGGCATCTCTAGATTATGCTCTCTCATTTTCTTTATGACTAAATGGCTGTTAGGTTGGGCTGTGTTTATTAAATATGTCGCTGACCTGCGGGTGCTTGAAGCTACATGCAGGGTCTACCCGGAAACTGCTTCCTTGGGTATGTGTGATGTGAAGAAGCAAAAGCAGGAGAAGAGGAGGGCTTCCTATAGGGGTGGACCCACAGAGAAAAGCTGGAAGACTTAGGAAGAGAAAGGCACCTGGGCAGAGACACTCATGGGCCACTTCCAGTCAGCAGGGGCTTATTGAAAGATGCTTGGCTCTTTGTTTGTAGCCCTGAAAGGGAAGGCTGGCAAAAGCAGGGAAAGAAGCCCTACCCCCCCCCACACACCCGGTAACAACACCTCCAGCTGCTTAAGGAGTGCGAGACAACTGTAGCGTGAAATACTCAAGGCATATCGGGCAATGGGATAAATTCCAGAACGTCACCAGTGCCAGTGCTTACTGGGGAGACGAGGTTTGAGCCTTGCATCTCATGGCTGGGGACAGCGGGTGGAGATGCCATGAAGGCCCCATGAAACAGGGTGACAGTGAGGTCTTCTGTGGTCCCAGGAGCCTTGCCAGGGCACTCTTCTGCCTCAGACTTAGAGAAGGTCCCCTTCACGTGGGGCCACACTGCTGGAGTGGCAGTGCCTTCCTGCAGCCTCACAGGGAGGGAGGACAGGCCATGTGCATGGAGGCTGGTTTAGTGCATCCGAGTACGAGAAAGCACCCCTTCCCTCCCCCAAGAAGGGATTCCATCTTCCAGTCCCCAAGCCCCTAAAACCTGCACCTGCTTTTGAAGAATACAGGTACATTCTACACACTGACAGAGCCCCTTGGCCTGCGTTCATCTCCAGAGCTAAGACTGAATATCTAAGGCCCATCTGTGGAGGCAGAAGCCCTCCAGGGGATCCAGTTTTGCATTTGTGGGTGTCACAGCCCTGTTTGTGTCCTTTGTTTTTGAGAGGTGGTGGCAGAATTAGGTATAGGCTAGGCTGAACATTTCAGTGTCTTTCTAGAATTCCAGGATTTAAAGCTCCATATGGATCCCTGTCTCTTCCAGATGACCTGGCCTGGCTACATGAACACAGGCTACCTTCCCTCCAAGTTTTTCTAGCTACTCCTTTCTGGGACCTCCTTCTCTTTAAAAGAGTTTGTTTCCCTAAAGCACAGAGCTCAGATGTCAGTGAAATATGCGAGCCCTGGTGAATACGAAGAGAGTTGAGAGTGTCTGGGTCCAGGAGATCTGAAATCCACTTGCCCCCAGTAGGAACTGCAACAGTAAGCCCCGCAGCGTGGGGCTGTGTCAGGTGAGCCGACCTAGGAAATATGCTGGACCTGGGGACTTTGGCCAGTGTTTGGCAGCCACAAGATTTGCAGTCTTCCTAGGGAGGTGTGGCAGACTTGGGCCACAGGTACCTGGGATGTGTGGGTGCTCCATCAAATAACTCAGAATACAGTCGCCCCAAAACAGAGCAGTCCAGAATTATGCACCTACCTGATAAGCTAAAGGAGGAAGGCTAGATAGTGGTCAGGCTGGGCCCTGCTGCAATGATACTGCCAAAGCCTGTTGGGGCAGCCCCTACTCCCTTTCTATAAAATGAATCATTGAAGTAATCCTTAAGGTTTCTCCTAGCCCCTACACATCCATGGTAACATCCTTTACAATGGCAGGGACTTATAGGGTATTAAATCAACTTTAGTGCAACAAAATTTACATGAGCTATCACATCCCGGGCTTTTCACATGCTAGTGTTTGTACCACTGAGCTAGACCCTCTGCCCCTAACATGTATCAGTGTGCACGCGCACACACACACACACACACACACACACACACACACACACTGAACGCCAAATAAAAGAGCATCTCTACCCTCCCAGAAAATGCCCTTGTCCCCTGAGCTGCCAGCAGTCCTCATCTACTTTCTATTGCCGATATTTAGACATGGGTCTCCTCGGGGTTCCATGGGGCTGGAGCAACATTGCCTACATTTTTACGTGCCTGGCCTCTGTCATTCCACAACATGGTTTTTGAGAGGTGAGAGTCTTCAATCACATTCTAAAAACATTCAATCACATACTCAGAAAATCCAATCACATACTAGGGGTGGGGACACAACTCAGTGGCTGAAGCGTCTGCCTGGCAAGTGCAAGGCCCTGCCTTTGACCCCCACTAAAGAAGGAAGGGAGAGCGACTGATCGATCCCATCACATACTTTCCCCCTCACATGCCCGTCACCCACCAGATCCTTGTGTGCTTGTCCCGCAGCTGCCATGGGCTGCACCATGTGGCTGCTCTATCAAGGGAAAGGGGCGCAGCTGCCTTGCTGGCAGGTGTCCCCAGCGTTCTGCATCCTTCCTGGCCTACAGCAGGTGTTAATCTAAATCTGCCATTAAATGAATTCAACAGACCTATGGCATTTGTCTAACGCGCAGTTCCCAAGTCCTTCCGTAAATTCTCTTCTCTCCTTTTATGGCCCCCCGCTGATTCCAGTCTGTGCCTGGAAGTGTGGGGCGACCAGATCCTGCATTAGAAAAGCTGAAGTCACCATTGAATGGTGAGGGAAGGTGGGTGACCTCATCTCAATGCAAGAGGCGCATAGTCGCATGTTTGCAATTCCTGTTTCAAAGCCAGCAGGCAACACAATGATAAATCGTAGGCCAAGAGAACTGATCTCTATCTAGAACATTTTCATAAATAAGGCGAGGGGGCAGAATGGCGAGTGGAAGAACAGGACCTTTGCCAGGCCCATCCTGGAAATGTCTCCTTTAGTACCAAAAATATCCCTGGAACAGCCAGACCCCAACAGCTGTTCACAGTGACTATCCGTGAGAAGGGACCCTAAGTGAGGCGGGCCTGCATCAGTACAGCGAGGGCAGCGTGGCCACCGCTGGCGCACCTGCTTCCAGCAGGAGATTCAGGCTGCCCCTGCGCCCCACCTGGATCCTGCCACTGCATGTCCCATTGCTCAGCAAAATCAGGTCCCAGGCAGGCCACGGCAGGACGGGGCTGCTTCTCCTCCAAAAGGCTGTTTCTGGGTTCCTTAGATTATGTTTTCTCCACTGTCTTTGGGCTCCAGACCTCCTGAGACCTACTTACCCTATTTCAGGGTTCAGGCAGTTTTGGTTGTCAAGTCTCTTTAGTGAGTCAGATGCAGGTAGAAAAAAAAAAAAAAAAAAAAAAAGAATGAAGTATAGGCTAAGCAAGGGGAGAGTAGAACAGGAGTGGAGAGAGAGAATGGGAAGGGGTAGGGTACGACAGAGAGCACAGAACTTCTCGCAGGTAGTAGAGTGGGCTGAGTTTTCTCACGGTGCTGGTGTGACTTGTACAATAGCCATAGCTCCAACATTAAATGTATTTCTTACTTGGGGTCATAATGCAGCACTTCTAAAGGCGATGCCCTGCTACATACACCTCTGCCATCTAAGAAATGACCCCAAAAGGCCTAATGGGGATGGTGGCCTTGTGAACTCTAGGGAGCACGGAGCCAAAACACACGACAGCGCCACTGAGCTTCAAGCCCATGCCAGGCAGAGTGCCTCATACCTGCATGCAGACAGCCGCATGGAGGTCTCCCATGGTGACAGCTCGTGGTGGGAGGCGGGTTGGCACTTGCCAGGGAACCCAGCCTCTGGGTCAGAAAAGCTGAACTCAGGTCCTCCTGGCAGAGGAGGACTGTTTAACACCTTGGAGCCTGATTCTCATCTTCGCAACGGTGGACATGTGCTGGCATGTCCTGAAGCCCTGCATGTCTGCAGCCCTGAATGAGCCCAGTGTGGCTCATGGACAGTGGTGGGTTCAACTGCACACAGAAAGCCTAGTGCTGTCTGCTGGGCTGTAGGCGCAGAGCCCTTTGGCTAAGGGGGGAGCCTGCAAGGCCAGGCCAGGCTGGGCTCTGCTGGTGGCAGAAGCCGTTGCAGGCCTCCCTTGTCAGGGTGCATGCCTCGCCAGGCTGCCAAAACTCAGGAGCCACCTGGGCCATGGGTGGGCCTGGACTGGGTAGTGTTACTAGGTAGTGCTAGCGGTACTGGGTAGCGTTAGTGTGTACTCCATCAACAGACTGGGTGGTAGGAGTGTGTCCCAATCAGGTGGGCTCATCCGTGATTACGGGGCCCCAGATAACCCTTTGCTGAGCTTTATGCTTCCTATTTTTGCCAGCAGTTGTTAGAATTCAACAGTTGGAGCCAGAGTGTCCCTATGTGTGGACCTGGGCAAGGCTTACAGGTTGCATTCACCAAGAAGAACCGGAAGAGATGGCCCTGGAGCTAAGACATTTGGTTTACCTGCATTTAAAAGAGCTCTCTGTAGTTGGGTTGTGGTATGCACACCTGTAAGCCCAGGTATTCAGGAGCCTCAGGCAAGAGAGTCACAAGTTCCAGCCTAGCCTGGGAAACTTAGTGAGAACCTGTCTCAAAGTAAAATCTTAAAAGGGCCAAGAGTCAATGGTAGAGTGTTTGCCTCGCAGGTGTGAGGCCTGGGTTCCATCCCTAGTCATGGGTGAGATAGACAAATAAATAAATAAACCTCTGCAAAGAGCCTTTAGGAAATCAGACTATACTGGGGAACTTTCTCATCTAGTTTTCTATGGGACCCCTGTGGTCCAGGGGGCTTAAGCAAAAGGACACTTTCAGGTTCTGGATGTAGTTCTTCACTGAAC
The DNA here is from genome assembly GCA_004027025.1 of Myocastor coypus. Classification (NCBI taxonomy): domain Eukaryota; kingdom Metazoa; phylum Chordata; class Mammalia; order Rodentia; family Myocastoridae; genus Myocastor; species Myocastor coypus. The sequence continues at coordinate 10,295 of PVJA010018141.1, read as the reverse complement.
AGCTTAGAACCTGGAAGTAAACTTTCTACCCAGGACAACCCAGATGGGCCCACAAGCACGGCTTCTCTGGTGCATGCCATGGTGTTTGTGGGCACTCAGAGCCACTCCTCAAGGGTAGGGGTCAACAAACTGCAACCAAACTCACCCTCTACCTGTTTTGGGGCAACACACCATTTTTTTTTAACATTTGAGGAATGCTCCATGACACACAAGCATTACATGAGAAATTCTAAGCCTAGTCCATGATTCTATTGGGACCCTACCAGTAGCAGTGACACGGGGACAGGACAGGGGCGGAAACTTCAGGCCAAGGAAGCATTCAGGTCTTCACTTCTACTTAAAATGATTGCACCGTAGGATGTACAGGCAGAAGCAGGCTCAAGCATCCCTTTGAAAAGCTCCTTTCCAGACCCACGAGAGACAAGGACTGTGCTGCCGGCTTCAGTGGGAGCAGGACACACCCAGGAAGCGTGCATCGGCTCTACCCTCCTTCTGGAGGCTCTCACATGTGCACGGCCTCAACCTGGCCTCGACGGACAACCAGGAACAAACATCTGAACACACGTTTCATAGCAATCTGCCCTTCCATAGCTGGTTCATGGACAGTTGTAGCCAGCTGAACTCCCTTGATCAGTGAAGTCTTCTTACAGTGTACCGGAGGGGAGAGGTGTTAACTAGTAACTGAACACAAAGTTGGCTGTTTTCTTTTTCCAGGATAACTCTACAAATGGAATTTGTACAAATACTTTTTTGTATAGTTTAGCAAACAATAGCCAAGGGGGAGGGGAAGAGGGGAAATGGTGGAATTCGGGCCAGCAGCTGCTGCACTGGCAGAATTAGCCGTGGCTTACTTGTTCCAAGTGGCTGGTGTTGTACACAAATGTGGTCCATTTTACAGACTGCCCACTCTGGGATTGAGTAGCCCTGACCCCCCAGGAGCTTAGAGCGCCACCATCAGACTGTAGGTGAGAGCATGCCCGGACTGGCATGGCTTCTCTGTGCGGACAGACACGGCGAGGCTCCCCTTCAGACCAGGGCTTGGCCAGGAGCTTCGTGGAAGCTAAGCATGTGTCCTTACAAAGCAGATGGGTCTTTATTTGCTTCTGCTCTAACAAGTAAAAGGAAGTTCACAAACTGGAGGATTGTGTGGCCCATTCAGCTAAGAGAACCATTTTGCTGCAAAAACAAATTGGCAACATTTGAAAGTCATTTCTGGGTCTGTGTCCCTGACAGGCAGAGTAACTGGGGCGACACCTGCACCCCAGCCTGCCTGGCTCTGAAGCTCCAGTTGCCCCAGGCTCCCCAGTATACAGACACACCGCTCACCACAGAGAAAAGGACATGCATGCTCAGAGGGAAGCCGATCCTCTTGCAGTCTTCCTGGTTTTTCTCACCCTGCCTTATTCCAGAAAGTTTCAAGATAGTCCATACTGTATACCAAACTCATTATGAATGGCCTGTCACTGAGAAGAAAGAAAGACACAGGGCTGAGAAGATCATTCTCTTGGGTGGCCACAAACAAGGCTCTTCTCTTTGCAAAAAGACTGGTTAGATCTAGATTTAATGGACACAGGAGAGGGCGCATTGCCCAGATGAAACAAAGGTTATTGTGTGAACAAAGATCAAGCAGAAACCTCCTAAAAGATCATCCTAGCACAGAGCCATGTGCCAGTGCAGTGTGACCCATGAAATGCCATGTCCTGCTCACACCGTGTGGTGCGTCGTTTAATTCATATCACAGTTATGCCATGTCCCCATAATGGATGAGAAGACAGAGCCGTGAAGAGACTGATTCACCCAAGGACAAAAGGATGAATAACCGGAGAATCGGGAAGGAAATCCACACTGTAGGGTCATAAACGCGGAGGCCGCACCAGCTAGCCCCACTGCATCTCTGAGGGCGACATGTGAAGAGGCCAGAGTGACTGGCCAGCAGGCTGCTGAATGCCCCACTTATAAAGACCCATGGAGGGCCAGCAAGATAGTTCAGCAGTCTAAAGCGCCTGCTTAGGAAAGCTTAGGCAACTGCAGGGACCACGGTTTGATCCCCAGCGCCACATGGCCGCACCAGCCCCCCTCCCAGGGTAGGCTGAGCCAGCAATAATAATAATAATAATAATAATAATAATAATAATAATAATAATAATAATAATAAAGTTTAAAAAAGAAAGACCCATGGAAAATAAGGAGACTGAGAAGAACTGCCAGTGTAGAATGTGAATGTGAAAGCAGACTACACCTAGAGCAACTTAGGCTCCTAAACAGGCTCCTAGATGGGAAAACGCCCTTCTGAAAATGATAAGAGAAAAGAAGGCTCCTCCGCTCCCTACCCAGTCCAGGAACTCAGCTGGACCATACATGTGAACCACTCACAGAGCCCTAAAACTCGGTGGAGGCCAGGGCCCACCCCAGCCCCGACCCCTCACCCCCCACCCTGAGATTCCAGCTCACAAATCTGGGGCTCAGCTCCGGAGAACTGGGTTTGGTTCTGATGCACTGCCAGCATGAGAACCACTATGTTAAGCAGTGACAACAAGTAATAGCTAGAAGGCTTGTTCTAAAAAGAAAAGTCTTCAAAATGCAAAGATTAGTGCAGAAATTAGAGGACACTGGAGGCTCACACAGAGGAATGAACCACCTGTACTTAATCGGTATCACCTGGGGACCCCTGCCGCTCCAGGCCCAGGCGGGGCCCCAGAGCAGGCGACGCAGGATCTCAGGATGAAGCAGCACCAGGCTTCGCAGTGCCGCCCGGTGATTCGTTTGTGCAGTACAGGTTGAGGTCCAGGGCCCAGGCTACTGAGGAATCCGCTGGTGATTTGGATGTGATGGAGTAAAAGCAGTAAGGCCAAATAATAGGAGGCGGACAGATGTATCTCAGTGCTTAAAGACAGGAAAAATATGTTTTGTTTTGTTTTGTTTTCGCAGGACCAGGATTCAAACTCATGACATTGTACTTGCCAGGCAGGCACTTGTGCCACGGAGCTGCCTCCCCAACCCTAAGATAGGAAAAATATGGATTCAGAATAATTTTGAGATGAGAGTATTCAAGGAAGTATCTAGAGGATTTCATAACAATTAGTTATTTTGATGTTTAGGGGGGAAATTAACTTCACAAGTAGTAGAGAACTGTGCTGCAGGCGTTTGTGTGCTTGTTCCAGCCAAGCTGTTGCAGGTCTGACTCCCTAACATCATTCTCAAGAAAAGATGAACACTTGCCCGGGGTCAGTTGATTCTCAGGGGCCTCAGGAACTGTACCCCACAGAGTGCCACTAGGCATGACCTCAGCAGACACCGGAGGTGTCCAATCTGTTGCGTGCCCATCACATGTTAAGATGACAGAAAGCTAAAGGATATAGCAATAATGTGGGAGACAGATTTACAGTTAACATTTGCATAGCTCCTTGGAGTTTATCTGAGCTTTCGCTGTAGGTTCTTACAACCCTTGAGACAGTCCTGCTCATTCACTCAGTTGCCCAAAATGAGCTTGGCCTTCCGGTGTTCCTGCCTCAGCCTCTTGCATGCTGGGAGTATAGGCCTGCATCCCTGTGCCCAGCTCCTATCAGCCGTTGTTGGTTAGCAGAGGTATAAAAGGGAAGAAGGCATCAAGGATGCGTCTGGGGAAATTTCTAACTTGAGAGCTAACCCGAAGTGTCGGTCCAGCCCTATGAAGGGATTGATTTCTTATTTCATTTAACTTTGCACATAAGCGTGTGCGTGTGAGGATGTTCACAAGCATTCTGCTTACTAGAACGTGTGAGTACAGTGGGTGTGGGCAAGAATGTACGCAAAGATCCAGCTCACTGATGGTGGCTAAGGATTCTGACGATTTAAATTCTTGCACTTTCCATAGAAAATTATATAGAGGAGAGAAGTAGAGCTCAGATAAGAATGTTTCTGAGCTAGGAAGGATTTGGCAAGTGAATTAATTCCAAGCAAATGGGCGTTCAGTGTCTGCTGGGTGCGCTGCTTTGCAGTAGGCGCCTCGAGGACTGTGAGGTGGAATGCGATGCATGTTATGTGTCAGGAGTGGCCAAAAGCAGGGTCCAGGAAGTGCCAGGAAACTAGAAGCAGGGCAACGTGGGATGTGCCAGTGTCAGGAGATATTTCAAAGAGATCTGGAGAGAACTAGGTGTTTCTTTTCTGTCTTCGGGCAATGCAGGGAATTGAACCCATGGCCTGCTGCTGAGCCACACTTCCGACGCAATGATTGGCTCTTTGGAGAGGCAGCATGGCTGTTACTACTGGCTACACGCACGGGGCTCCGGAGGACCCCAGCTTAGCTTCAGGCTGCCACCCAGGCTCTTCCAGCAGAGAGAAAGAGCAGTGAGATGCCAGCAAGGCTGTTCTGTGAGAGCCGGGCCTGTGGCTCGCTCAGCTGCGAGATCAAGGACTACTTGCTGCTTGCAGACAAAGCCGTCCTGGATCTCCAGGAATCAGATAAGGAGAGGAGCCAGAAGCCACTGGCTCCTTCGGATTTGTGCTTAAGGCTCCAGTACATGAGGGCGGGAAAGCTGGAGAGGAAGGAAGGGTCCGGCCACTGGTCCACCTCGGTGCTGGAGTCTAAACACTGATGCCAGCAGAGGCTTCAGGCAGCCCCAGGACTTGACTTCTGTGATTTCATCTCTCAGCAGGGTCTGGGACGATTTGAAGTGATTCCCCTACTCCTGGTGTTATCTCCCACCCAGACACCAGAGATGGGCTCTTCCCTGGCGGCAGCCTAAGATCTCTAAATCCAAGACCTGATTTCCAAAATGAGGCCAAAGGGAACAGAAATGCCGTTTTCTCTCATCTCCTAGCTGGAGGGCCAAAGGCATACCCACCAAGTCCCAAAACACATTTGTCTTGATGACTTTCCCAAAATTCTGCTTAAGGTAGTTTTTGGCCCTATCTTGTACAAACTATAGAGAACTCTTATGCCTGAAGCACTCAGGACACCCCATTACTTAAGCCTCAGCCTCCTGTTTTGCCGGCCCCTGAGGCTTAGCGCTGCCCTGGGCTGTCTCACTCCAGACCTTCCTGTGCCAGACCTCAGCCTCCTCCCCATCCCCTATTCGCTTCCCCAAAGGAAAGCTGCCCTCTGTCAAGATGGCAGCCACAGGCCTCGAACCCAAGGCACTTTGCTGGCTCTAGATACAGCAGCAGCCACAGGAGTGGTGCCTGCAACCAGCTCTTCCCGCAGGCAGCTAGGCTGCTAGAGAGCAGCGTGTTCACCCCAGCCTTGCCCACACAGAGCTCACAGAGGAGGCAGAAGGGCCCGCATTTTATGAAGAGCCCCAATAAGAGCTCAGGAAGAACGGGGAGGCACCCAGCAGATGCTTGGCTCCAGCCTCCCCCAGAGGACAACAAGGCTTGCTGCAGAGGGCAGAGAGAGGTGGGAAGCGGGAGCAGGCAGCAGCAGAAGGCCAAAAGAGCAAGAGCCCCAGGCAGCGGGGCCTGCAATACTGCATCCCATGGTACCAGGGAGGTGAACAGAGGCCTGATCACAAAGCCTCGGGAGCAGAGAGTCTAGAGACTCAGAGCCTTAGCCCGAGAGCAGCAAGGCCTTATAGATGGCTCCCTGTTCCTGGAGGAAGGCCCCAGCTGCACACTGGCTCAGGACCTAGAGGCACACAGGAGTGAAAGCTCAGCGGTCAGCTCAGTAGCTCACTGATAGGCACATCCCAGGGAGCATGCGGGCGGCACAACCAAGGCTAGTGCAGGGCCATGGCACACAGATGCCAGGACTCAGGAGAGCGGGAGTTTAGTTCCTGGGTACCCACTCCACAGCAGGGCTGACCATCTAGCATCAGGCTTCTCCTTTAGTGCTTAAGGCTGTCCATAGGGCATCTGTTTCCACCCAACTTTTACAGAGGAAATAACCAAGGTTCACAGGGCGCTATGACCCAGGTGTGCCAGGGCAGGAAGGAGCTCAGCCAGGCCTTCCTGCTACCCCACACACCTTTCCCATCCCTGTGTGAGGGCTGTGGGAAAAGCTTCCCAGGGAGGGAAGGGCTGCCGCTGGAATGTTCCTCTGTGTACCCAGAGTCCGGCTGTGCAACATAAGCTGAGAGGCTGGCACTTAGGCCTTAGAGGAGGCGAGCAGGAGGTAGAGGTCTGGGGTATACATTGTCTCCGTGCTTACCCATTGGAACTGTGAGCTAAGTCTCATGCCTGCTCCATGAGGGAGACAGCATTGCTTCAAAGAGTATGGTCAGTGAGGAAAGAATATAATCCAACTCCTTTCCAAAATTTGGGGTGCTGTGCTATCTGTATCCCAGTGCTGGTAGACCGAGTCTGTCTTGGCAAACTCTAACCAGAGTTGAGAATTCCACAGAGTAGGTATATTGACGATTTGAAGTAGACACAAGTAATTGACATGCACTAACGTCCCCAAGGAGAACTCAGCAGGGGTCAAGTTGGGCAAGGGGTTGGATGAGCCAGGTCTGCCAAGGTCAGTGACACAACCTCTCAGATACCACAGATGGCCTGGGGATCCCTGAGACTCAGTGCTGAATGGCTCTCCACGTGAGCCCACGCTAGAGCTGGAGGTCTGGGAATGCTATGCCTAGCCCCACTTACCAAGCCTAGTTCTCTGGTGCACACTCTATAACTTGGGATTTAAAAAAAAAAAAAAAAAAAAAAGAATTGGGAATCTAATGATCTTGCACTTGCTGGGCAGGCGCTGTGTCACTGAGCTATCTCCCCAGCCTGAAATTTGGAGACTAGAAAGCCATTTTGATCTAATAGACACTAAAGATCAGGGCCTGAAGCACAAATGTTAAAGAAAATGGGAGAAGCCAGTGCCAGAATGCATGGGGTATCGGAGGCTCCTTTTATACATGTTGTCTTTGGTGGTAGCCAGCTGAGGGGATATAGCAGGAAAGAGGGGTTCCTGCCCTGAGAATTCTAAAGACCTGCTGATGTCGCAGGTGGACCCGTCCTCCTGACCATCCTTGCCTCGTCTCCACCCTACTGGTCCCCCCACCCCCTTCAGCTCCAGCCCCAGCGTGCTCTCTGTTGCCTTAGGAATGACGTCTGGTGCTTCTGAACTTGCGGCCACCCTTCCTACCCCACCCCTGCCCCTGGACTCCTTCACCCAGCACCATGGGCCCTCATGAGCAAATCCATCCCTCCTTCCATAGAGATCTTCAGCAAAGACATCGCCACTGCCTTTCCCAGGTAGCACCTTCCCATAGCAGTGTGACACTAAGGGATGCTTTGTCGCTCCTGCCTGCAGTCCCCTCAGCACAGGGCCTCCCTCAACACCTGGAAGAATAATAGATAGCCCTGCCCCAGGTGAACCATCCTGCCACAGGCCACTCCTGAGCTTTCCCTATCTCGGGAGGCCCATGTTGTCCTGCAGCTGCAAGCTCAGCTTCTGAGAATCCCTGGGGTTTTCTGTCACCCTGGTTCCTCTGTCCAAGGTCTCTGAGACCTAAAAATGCTCAACTCCCAGAGAAAGGTTACCAGCCACAGCTAGTACGCTGAGCAACAGGATGGCCACGTTCATCCCTCCTCTGTGCTGTTCCGGATTCTGAAGTCAGTCTGAGGCTGCTTGAAACAGACCCCTTGCCTACAGTACCCACTTTCCCCAGCCCAGGGTGGGTCTCCCACCGGCTTTGCCCATGGCAGACCTTGTACCTGACAAGATGGAGTACAGCTACAGCTTTGGCTCAGAGCTGCTATTTTCATGGACTACTCATTGATATCTTTCAGGTTACTGGTTCCTACAAGGCATAGGGCATATTGTTTCTCCTCCAAATAGTATTGCTGAGGCCAGGGAGATAGCTCAGGGGCACAAGTGCCTGCCTAGCAAGTGCAAGGTCCTGAGTTCAGTTCCCAGTTCCACAAAAAAAAAAAAAAAAAAAAAAAAATAGTATTGCTAATCTTAGTAGGGCATGGTGATGCAGGCCTATAGTCCTAACACTCTGGGAGGCTGAGGCAGGAGGATTGCAAGTTCAAGCCCAACCTGGGCAACTTAGCAAGACCCTATCTCAAAATAAAAATAAATTTTTTTTTTTTAAAAAGGCTGAGGGCCTGGTGGGATGGCTCAGTGGTCTAAAGCACCTGCTTAGGAAAGCTTGAGTGACTGCAGGGACCTCGGTTCGATCCCCTGCACCACATGCTGCGCCAGCCCTGCCCTCAGAGCAGGCTGAGCCGGCCATAAAAATAAATAAATAAACAAACAAAAGTTCTGAAACAAGAAAAAAATAAATAAATAAAATAAAAAAGGCTGAGAATGTAGCTGGTTGTAAAAGTTCTGGGTTCATGTCTAGTACTAGGGAAAAATTATCTCGCTGACCTTCCCATTAAAACGTACTCATTTTGTAGTTTATTCGCCTGGGCAGTATCCGTGAATCAGTCTTTAGGAAGCGCTGTTGGGTGTCTCCTGCCTTCCCAACACTGCTATCCTGGGGGTGAGGGGGAATAAGGAGGGGCTGGCGTTGAAGGCCTCGGGCTTGGACTCTGCCCCCAGCATCTCGGCAAGCCCACCACCCCACGTGTGCGTGTTTTGTGCTCCTGCCCTTGTCCCAGCTTTCAACCTGCTACGGTGGCTTTCTCCCGCCTCTCCCAACACGGGTTGTAGCCCATCCCTCAGGGCTTGCCCCAAGCCCTGGCTTTTCTTTAAAAGTTTTTCCCGCAAACAGGCATCCTAGCTCCCCAGTGCAGCTCTAAACTCCCGAAGGCAGAGAGCATTACTGACTCTTCCAGATTTTTCTCCAAAAACCAGGACATGTGTTGGGAGGCTGATAGATGCTGTTCTCGGTGCCCCCAACCTTACACCTCACAGTCTTCCTTTGGGAATTTGAACTTCTTCCCAAGTCTGGGACCTTCCCAGCAGAGGAGTAACAGGTTTGCTCACTTCACTCAATGGGCACTTTCTGAGGGAAGCTCAATAAGCTTATTGCTTATGACTCTGTACGGAGCCCAACCTGTCTTAGAGGGGGTGTGGACCTTGCTGGAGCTTGGGGCCTAGACAAAGACACGAGCCTAGCACGGCCAGTCAGATGCCGAGTCTGAGAATAACATGAATGTGGAGGCGTCACCGAGGTCACGGTGAGCACAGGCAGGAGTCCAGGCAGGCTGCCCAGAAGATGATCCTGCGCCCGGGCCTGCCTGCTCAGAGAGGGGGAGTCCTCTGAGCAGGTGGCAGGGCTGTAGGGTCCAAAGCACTGGAGACTGGGAGGTGGATTCAGGTTTGTTTCCTGGTCACAGGGAGGAAGGGCTTATGGCACATGCCAAGAGGGGATGTGAGGTGGGAGCGTTGCACCCTACTCTCCCCGGACCACACATACACACACATGCACGCACCCACACACGCACACGCAGCCTTGGGACTCCCACTTCCCTGCTTTTCCATCATCCCCACACGCCCCTTCTTCCTTCTCACCTCAGCTCATCCCTCCTCTCCTCCGCTGTCACCTCCTGCTCCTGGGGCCATCTACCGTTGCCTCATTGGAACAGCCTTGTGGTCTGCTTCCAGTAGCCTCTTGTTTCTCGCTTCGGCGAGAGACAGGTCCCCTGAATGCCCACTACCCCGTGGGGCTCCGTTGGGAGGCAGGTCAGCCTTGACTTAGTGCCTCCTCTTGTCTTCCCACAGAAAACCAAAAGAGACGTCAATAACTTTGACCAAGACTTTACCCGGGAAGAGCCGGTACTCACGCTTGTGGATGAAGCCATTGTGAAGCAGATCAACCAGGAGGAATTCAAAGGCTTCTCCTACTTTGGTGAAGACCTGATGCCCTGAGAAGCCACGTGGGCTGGGCTTGCCACTGCTGCAGGGAGGGTGCTGAGAAGACCCCATGTTCCAGAGGCTCAGAAGGTTCAGAACTACTTCTCTTCCCAGAGCCCCGTCCTGTGCCGTTCTCTATTTATTGCATTCCCTCCCCCCAATGCCACCTTCTCTCCCACCTCCTGGTGACCAGAAGGCAGTTGGGTCTGATCTCAGTTGGAATACAGACTGGAGTTGAGTCAGCAGCCGGGGTCTGCATTGCCATGCTTGGACTGTGGCAAGCCTGGTTCCACTCCATGGGGGCTCCTCATTGTGACACAACTTCAGTTCTTTTGTTATTAAAAAAAAAAAAAAAAAAAGAAAAAGAAAAATATCAAACAAGAAGACTCTGGCTTTGCCATTGGATATAGTATCCTGACACCTCCTGCTTCTCGTCCCTTCTGTCCCCTGGCCTGCCAGCCCTGCCCTTCTGCCCAGGACAAGAAGAGATTGGCACCTCCTCCACGGGAGGGCAGGTGCCCTTGCAGGAGAAGGGGACCCCAGAGGCCACAGGCTGGCGAGCTGCATTGGTCTGCTCTGG
>PVJA010018140.1:0-40426 GCA_004027025.1 Myocastor coypus | reverse complement strand
AGTGGAGTTCTATTCATAGCAGCCTCTCCGAGTGGATGACTGAGAGTAAGTAATTATCAGCCCGTGGTGCAGGGAGCTCCAAGACTCTCATCACCCATGGCACGCACAGCATCTCTGCCTGCCTGCAATTCCCCTCATTTGGCAGATGCTTTCAGCAGAAGACGCTGAATGCAGGCGAATTATTTCCACTACTTCCTGCTAATTTCAGTACTGCATTCATCCAAGGCTCTCAAAACTCTTAATCAACAGGAATGTGCTAACCTGAGCTTGGGTCACGGAGGGACAGCCTAGAGATCTGGGTAGACTGGTGACAGCTGCTGCCCTCTCTCTGAAGAGGATGCATGTAGTTATCATGCTTGGTGATAGAAGGAGGGAGAGACGGTCTTTTAAGGTCTCTTCCAATCTGGGAAATCTATGAATATCACTACCAGCTGAGAGCGATTCTCCATGCTTTATTCATTACAAAAATGACGCAAATACAGAAAGGCAGATTTCTCAAAGGTAGGTGGCCACTAAAGCAGGCATCCAGATACTTAGCTCTGAGGAACGTCCTTGAATTTTCAAAAAGAAAATATCAGGTGTAGATGGGAGGAGTGTTATATATTTAGTAATATACAGAACTTTAGGCTGAGGGGTTCTAAATCTAATAACAGCTTGCCAAGCTTGCTTAGAGAAGGCAATTGTAATTTCAGCTCATGTTAATAAAGTAAAATGCCTTGTATGAAAGAGAACACAAAATAACTCCATTGTGCTGATCAGAACTTACTTGACCAGTACTTTTCCATTCTTGTTATATTTTGGTGTGTAGGAGAAAGTGAAAATTTTCAAAAAAAAAAAAAAAAAAACTGAGAGAAGGGTCTCAAAATCATGCAAGTTGAAAAATAGCTGAAAGAGTGATGGACAGTCTGAAAAACTAGGGACCCACAGACCTCTGACTGTTCTTTTTGTGTAGGGTGGGATAAAATTTGAAGTTTCAAGAAGTTAACATAGGTTCTAGTGAGGCCGTGAGAGAGAGTGGTGTCTCGGTGGTGTGGGACCTTTGCAGCATCCAGAGCTGGATAATAATGATGTAGCCTTGGATTCAGGCACGCACTCATCAGACGTAGCCCTGGGAGCACACAGTCTGCCGCTGATGGGAAAGACATAATAGCACACTGGTAACTAGAAGCTACCGACAATTAGAACCAAGAACTTAAGATTGCTTTAACTTTTCCAGCAGACAGCAAAATGAAAGTAAATTTACAGCAAACACCTGCAAACTCACTACTTAGATGTTATTACTGACAAAATTTTACTAGAAGCTTTACTGAGATATACTGTAATTCACCTAGTTTGAGTGTACATTTCATTTTCTAGTATATTCAGAGAGCTATGAAGCTATCACAGCAATTGATTTTACAACATATTCATCACTACTGCTTGGCAAACGTCTTGTCCATTATCAGTCACTTCACTATTCCCTATGCTTTTCCTAGCTTAGAGAACAAGTAATCCACGTTGTAATTACGCTGGAGTTTTCACATAAATGGAATTATATAAAAAGTCACACTTTGTGACTAAATTTTCTTTCACTTAACATAATGTTTTTAAAGTTCATCCCTGCTATAGTATGTATGAGGCCTTTATGTTACAGCTGAGTATTATTCCACTGGATGCATATAATGCACTATATTGACCCATTTATCAATTGATAGACTGACTTGCTTCTATTTTCTGGCCATTATTAATGCTGCTATGACCATTTGTGTGTCATTTTTGGGTGACAAAAGTTTCATTCCTCCTGGATGTATAACTAAAAGCGGAATTGATGGATTACATCATAAGTCAATGTTTAACCATCTGAGGAACTGGTAGACCGATTTTCAAAGAGCCATTAATAGCTTCATATATTTGTTTTATAACATGTCTATCCTTCCTGTAACCGATCTATCATCATTGCCATCATCGTCATCGTCATCGTCATCGTCATCATGATCGTCATCGTCATCATCACTGTCATCATTATTTTCCAAGGAAACTGAAAGAAAGCACTGAAGCCACCTCCTCAATTTTTGGAGTGTTCAGATAATCAGTAGGACCCAATGCTCATTTATACTTTTACTTTTTATTGGAAGTTTTACATACTATAAATTGTACAGTTTGTAAGTCTGCACTGACTTTTGACCAAAGGCCTAACTTGTGTAGCCTGAGGCCCCACAAGTTATACCACATCTCCATAGCCCAGGAAGGTTCTTCAGGCTCTTTCCAACTCAGCCGCCACACTCACCCTCTCCTCAGATGCACCTACTGTTAAGAATCTTTTCCACTGAATATTAGGTTTGTCCACACTAGAATATCACAGAAAATAACAATTAAAAATATAATGTGTGCCTTGAATGAGTAAGGTTTCCTTCATGAAACCAAGACTATCAGTTACTTTTCATTTATGTGTGTTAATCATTGCACAGAATTTCATGGTAAGGATGGACACCAATGTTTTTTATCTATTTACCACCTGGTGGACATTTGTTTCACTTTCAGTCTTTAGCAATTCTGGGCAATGATTATTCACAGATTGAGTCTTTGTGTGGATATGCAGGTTAATTCCTCAGAAGACTGGATTTGGTGGACTTTTGTGTAGGTATGGGTTTATCTTTCCATCAGAACATTTCCCGTAGTAGTTGTATCATTTTATGCTCCTGCATAAAATGTAAGAAAATTAAAGGGCCAGCCAAATACCTCAGTGGACTAAAGCACCTGCAAGTAGGCGCAGGGGTTGGGGGTTAGATTCCCGGGGCCTGTCATGCCAGCCCAGCCCCCAGGGTGCACTAAGTTGCCAATTTAAACTAGGTGTGCTCACACATGTCTGTAATACCAGCTCTTGGAGACTATAAAGGGGTGCATCACTATGAGCCCAACCTAGTGGTCAGACTCTGAACACCCTTCCTTAAAATACAGAAAAAAACAAACAAGAAAAAAAGGAAAGAAAAGTCAGACAGAGGGGCCCGGCAGGATGGTTCAGTGGTCTAAAGCGCCTGCTTAGAAAGCTTAGGCAGCTGCAGGGACCGCTGTTCGATCCCCGGCACCACATGCTGCGCCAGCCCTGCCCTCAGAGTAGGCTGAGCCAGCCATAAAAATAAATAAACAAACAACAAAAGGTCTGGAACAAGAAAAAAATGAATAAATAAATAAATAAAAAGAAAAGACAGAGAGAAAGAAAATTATAGGTTCACATCTGTGCCAATATGAACTGTTACCAGTGTCTTAAATTTTATCTATTTTTTTTTTTAGATCTGTAGCTGTATGGATTTCATTTGCAGGTAACTAATGATATTGAACATTTTATGATTTGTTCACTGAGTATAAAAAGCATAAAAAGAAATATGAATATTTCTATTTTAAAGAGTATGCAAAGGTTGTGCTTATTTTACTGAGCTTTTAGTCTTTTATTGAGTTAGTAGAATTACATTTTGTTGATGGAAGTCTTTATTAATATTTACTAATATTTTCTTATAGTCTATGACTTGTTTATTTTCTTTACATTATTTTTTGGTGAGATGTCTTTCAAAAAGCTTTTGTGGTGGTTTTATGTTTGTTTTCATGTTATGCTTTAATGACTTGTTAAAGAAATATATGTTTATGCTCAATCATGGAGATAATCTCTTATTTCTAAAGTCTTATGGTTTTAGCTTTAACATTTAGGTCACTCATCCATCGCTAACAAATTTTGTTTGTTTTGGTGCTTCTGCTTAAACACTAAGACTTGGCCCTATAAATGGATTCTACTTCTGCACTCTATTGTATTGCCTTATTTATCATAAGGCCTTGATAAATTGTCTTCCCTATGTTTTCTGTTTCCTTCCTTCCTTCCTTCCTTCCTTCCTTCCTTCCTTCCTTCCTTTCTTTCTTTGAAGAACCGGGTATTGAACTCAGGACCTTTCACTTTCCAGGCAGACACTTGTGCCCTGGAGCTATCTTCCCAGCCCCAAACTTCCATATGTTTTCTAAGCAATATCATTTATACTAGGTACATACCTAGCACATATACAGTACTTGTACTTTTTCTAAGTACTTTATATAAATATAAGGTAAGCTACTTTGCATTGAATTTTATAATCTTTAAAATAATTGTTTATGTAGCAATATAATTGATGTTTAAATGAACTGTGGTATGGATACAGGAACTGCAAAAATCGTAAATCTATAGGTCTCTTAATTGTCATATGTAAACTGCTTTTTGAATTTTGCCTTAATTTTTAGAGTAGTCAATGTAAAACCTGAGCAGAAATTACAGACATTTATGACGTACGACAGCCTCATGTCCATGCATGACTTCTGTTCGTAACATGCACCACCAGAATTGTAGACACTGTACAGCCGATGAGCCTACACTGATGAATCACCACAACCCAGTCTGTAGTTTATTTTGGCGTGCATTCTTGTTCTTGAATGTTCTATGCATTTAAACAAATGTATAAGGACATGTACCCACCATATGCTGTCATAGAGAGCATTTTCAGTGTTCTAAATATCCTCTATGCTCTGTGTACTCACGTTCCCATCCTAATTCCCGGCAAACACTTATCTTCCCATTGGCTCTGTAGTTTTATCTTTTGCAGAATATCATTTGAAATAAATCATTATTCAGGATTCCATGATTACCTTCATTTGCTTAGTAATGTGCCTTTAAGATTTCTCTATGCTTTTTACTGGTCAAGAATTCATTTCACTTTATCATTAACTAATATTCCATTGTATGGACATATTGCAGTTTATTTATCCATCTATCTACCTACTGAAGCATATCCAGGGGGATTCCAAGTTTTTTTTTTTTTTTTTGTCTTTTTGAGACAGGGTCTCACTATGCAGTTGAGGCTGGCCTTGAGCTCACTTTTGTAGCCCAGGCTGGTCTTGAGCTTGCACCGATCCTCCTGCCTCAGCCTCCCAAGTGCTGATATTATAGGCGTGAGCCACCACGCCCGGCTGATTCCAAGTTTTGAAAATCATGAATAAAGCTACTGTTAACGTCCTTGTACAGGTTTTTAATATAGACATGTTTCATTTATTTTTGTTTTTTTCTTCTTTTTCTTTCTCCTTTCTATTTCCTTTTCTCCTTCCTTCTTCCTTCCTTCCTTCCTTCCCTCTTTCTTGGTAATCAAACTCATTTCCTTCTGTATGCTTAGCAAGCAAGTACTCTACCACAGAGCTACATCCCCAGCCCAGATTGTAAGTTTAAACTCTTTTAGGTAAATGCCAGAAGTATAATTATTGTATCATGTAGTAACCTTTATTTAAGGTCACCAAGTCATTTTCCAAAGCGACTGTCCCATTTTGTACTCACAGAATCAATTAAGGAATAGAAGTTTTCACTGTGTCTCATCCTTACCAGAAATTGTTAGTATTAGTGTTCTGCATTTTGTCCATTTTAATGGGTATGTACTAGTTTACACCTGATTTTTAAACAAAATCTTGCATTCTCAAACCTTGATAAATTTGCTTTTCTCTCTTACTAAATTTTTAGAACCCTTATGATTTATGATTTTCTTTGTAAGTAATCATGTTATTTCCTTCCAGTTTTTTTTTCTTGTATTTTTCTGTTATTTACATCTCTGTTGTGCGGCAAATGGTTAACATTTTTACTACAATGTTGAGTAAAAGCAGTGAAGATGTGAATGCTTGCCTTGTTATTCTTGGGAGAGAAATATGTAACATGATACCAATAAGCATGATGCTATCCCCAAGTTTTATTTTATTTTATTTTTTTGAGACAGGGTCTTGCTATGCAGTTCTGGCTGGCTTTGAGCTCACTTTGGTAGCCCAGGCTGGTCTTGAACTCACAGCAATCCTCCTGCCTCAGCCTCCCAGAGTGCTGGGATTATAGGCATGCTTCACCACACCTGGCCTACCCCCAAGTTTTAGAAATGCCCTTTCCTATTTTGATGAAGTTTCTTTGTCTTCTTCAGTTTTTTGAGTTTTATCATAATTTAGTGATAGATTTTGTATTTTTTCTGTATACACACATCACTATTATTTTTACTTTATTTTAATAACATGGTAAATTATATGCACTTTTGTTTATTATTGAAGTAAGTGTATACACTTTCACATTAAACATTCAAAAGGGGACCCTTAAGAAAACATAGTCTCACATTTCTGAGATAAACCCTGTATGATCTTCACAAAATATTTTTTCTGGACACCTTATTAGATTGAGTCTATAATATGAAGCAAACTTGTCTATAATTTTCTTCAAATCTCTGTGAATTTTGATTCAAAGATTAAGTGTGTTTTTCCCTGAGGAAAAAAGGTGGTCATTATTTCCTCAACTATTCCTCTTTCTCTCATTCTTTTCTTCTATTTCTGGAATTACAATTGCATATATACTACCTTTTTGATTTTTTTTAGAAGTATCTGAATTTTTTAATAATCTCTAGTTCTCAAAAGGATAATTTATGTTCTTGCATTTCAGTGTTTTCTGGCACGCTATTTATTCAGGTTTTAATTGCACTTGGTGAGTACATTTTTATTTTTATTTATTTAATTATTTATTTATTTTTAAAGGAATTTTTTATTTTATTTTATTTTATTTTTCTTGTTTCAGAACTTTTGTTTGTTTATTTATTTTTATAGCCAACTCAGCCTGCTCTGAGGGCAGGGCTGGCACAGCATGTGGTGCTGGGGATAGAACCGTGGTCCCTGCAGCTGCCTAAGCTTTCCTTTAGACCACTGAGCCCGGTGAGTGCGCTCGGTGAGTATATTTTTAAAGGTAGATATTGTAGTTTTCCATTGAAGAATTTTTCTTGATACTTTCTATTCCTCTGTTCTAAATTACTATATTTTTCTTGCATAAGAAAGGTGTGAGATTTGCCTTCCTTGTGCATAGTAGTAAGAGTTGCTTGCAAGTAGTTCTACTTTACAGAAAATATTCTCAATCACAAAGGCAGCCACAGAGATTTTTTATTCAACACTAAGCTTGCTAAGACATATTGGGAAGACTTTCAGTGATCATTAGCAAATGTTAAATATATCCTGGTAGATTCTCATTTGAGAATATCACATTTTAAGGAATAAAATAGATTTATACAGAATAAACTGAATAGACGACCAAGACAAAGAAAAGTAAACTAGCAAGCTACACTATGAAATGACATTGTTACATATGTGTATATAATATATGCATACAAATAAAACCATACAGAGATGTGAAAAGATATAAACAAAATCTCAATGATCATTTCTACTAAGAAATCCACTGACAAAGGCATTGACCTTCAGAGTTTTGGAATCAGTTTTTAACTTTTACTTATAAGGTTAAAATTGTGCTATAAATGTGCTTTAAACAAAATTCATAACCACTGAATAAAATGGGAAAATCTAATCATTTCTGTATTTTTTTTTCGTTTTCCTTTCTTTAAAAATTTGCAAAGACAATGAAAAATAGAAGCAAATGAGCAATGATACAGAATTTTACTAAACAAAATGATAGAAATTCATCCATGGTTGTTATAATTACACTACTGATTTCTGAGAGTCTACTGAAAAAAGTAATTAATATTTAATTTTTTCTGTTCTTTTTAACATTTGACTAATTTTGTGTGCTTATATCTGGCAATTTGAACAACTGTTTTGAAGACAAGGCTTTATTTCTAAGTTTTCATGATTATCTTTGTTATAGTTTATGTATAGGTGTCCCCTCAAAGCCTCATGCAGTCACGTGACTGCTTCTGGAATTTGTAATTGGTTATTGTGGGTACTCGTGCCGCACCTCCCCTAGGCCAGGTGAGTTGCATTTCAGTGTAAGAAAGGACAAGATAGCTGCTTGAGCTGCTCCTACTCTCTCCCGCTTTGCGCTCTTGTTCTTTGTTTCAGCTGTGAAGCTATAAAAGGTTGTTCTCTGCCGTGCACCACTCTGCCTTGGAGCCCACTGAATATGGACTGAAACCTCCAGTAACTGTGAGCTAAATAGAACTTTCCTTCCCTCATTTTGAATGTCGGGTATTTGCCCCAGCAACCAGCGATGAGTAAGTAAGGTATATCTTGGTTACTTTTCACTTGTTGCTGGGATAAAATACCAACATCCACTATGAATGAAAGAAAGATTTATTTAGCTCACAGGTAGTAGAGGCTTTAATCCATACTCCGCTGGCAGCAGTCACAGTGGCAGAAAACAAGGAAGAGCAGAGGAGAGGCAGCAGCGTCGTCAGCAAGACTCTCCCTTCTAAGCTGACTGCAAAGACCAGCGCTCCACCGCGAAGATCCAAAAGGGCACAGCAGGCAAGATCAGAGCTCCTCCCAGGAAGTGGGGCGCAGAAGCCTTTCTTACCTCCTTTGTGTACCCTTTTTGTGCTGAGTCACCCTAGGGTGAGTCCTCCCGGCCCAGGGCATGGAATCCTCAAGCTGTTCCAGCCAAGCTTCAGATCCAGCCAAATTTCTGACCTCTCAAGTTGACACAGTGCATCAATCGCCACAGTAATTCTGTAATTTGTGTTTCTCCCTAAGTCAATGAATCATCTAAAGATCTAATTTAGCGATCTGACTTCAGAGATAAACATTACAAGCTCCATTTTTCAGACAAACTGTTGTAAATTGACTTCCCCAGTCACCCACAGCTACTTAGCAGCAGCGTCAGAGCGTAGGGAAACACCTTTCAGCTCATCCAGGGTCGTGTCCCATGATGGCAGAAATGGGAAGTTCAGAAACAGGTTTTTAGACCCAGGTCTTCGCGAACAGTCTCATAATCATGACGTCAATTCACTCTGCAGCCTCACCCTTTCCCATACACAGGTGCAAAGTCTCTTCTCCCAAAAGGCGAGCATGCTTCTGTTTTGTGAGTGCTGAGCTTGAGCATGTAATTTGCTCTGGCCAATGGGGTGTTTATAAATATGAATTAAGTAGGGGATTATAATGAGCCTACTCAGTGAGGCTTGACCTATTGAACTTCTATTATCTTCGAGAATAAATCTTCCCCCAAGTACTTATTGTCCTTCATTCCAGAATAAGTACAAGTGGAGCAGTGTAACCAACCCTAACAGCTATACTGCATGGAGAAGCATCCCCTCTGATCATCTGCAGATCTATGAGCTACATAAATGGTTCTTACTCCTTAGTTTTGCAATTTAAAAAATTTATACAATACTTCAATCGATTAAGATTCTACAACGGCAACAGATGTACTGAATACACAAATGCGCATATACACACAGTCATATACTCATCATGCACACGTGTATTGTATGTGTATGGGCAAATCCCTAGCATGGGCTTTTAGACTTAGGCAGTTCTAAGAACTAGTTAGCTCCCTAATAATATTACATCTGCATACTAGAGCTCAAAACTCGAAAGATTAAAGTCAAGGAGAGAAGTTGCCATTCAGGACAGGCTCAAGCCATGAATGTAAGCTATAAGAACAGACTAAAATAGCCTCACGTCTTGATGACGTACTCGTAGTATTATTTGTCACAAAGACAGACATTTCATCTAGAACCAGGAGTAGCAAGATTCAGGTGAAAGAGGAACAGCGTCAGTTCCTGCTTTCGGCGTTGAGCCTGTAAGATGAGTTGACAGATGGCTAATAGCTCACGTGAGCTGTTGTCTGTGTTCTAAATCATGTTCCAGACAGTTCCCAGGATTTCCATTATGATGCAACTGAACTGGAAATGTATAAGAAAGAGAACTCTGAGAAATATAGTTCAACCTAGCCAGGAGGGTCTACTATAAAACTATCATAGACTGTTATAACTGAATTCAATACGCTGAGTTCACATAGAGTAGCATATGGAATATAATCCACCTCATAGTTGGTAGTTGGTAGAATAGGAATTTAAATTAAAACATTCTTATTTCATGCCATATATGATTTCCCCAAATGCATGAATATTTCATGATATTTTTACCTGCCATCCTTTCTCAGAGAACAGCATAAGACTGAGGAATGGTCACTGAGACGCAAGGAGGGTTATCAGGAAAAGCAACAAATGTGGTATAGATTTTGACAGAAAGACTGAGGTAATAAATTCCCTGTAAACCAAATAAGGATATATTACACCTACCATTATTGTCCCTGTGTTTCAGCATTGTTGTCTTAGTTACTTTTCTCTCGTTACTGGGACAAATACCTAACACTCAAAATGAAGGAAGGAAAGGTTTATTTAGCTTACAGTTACTGGAGGTTTCAGGCTGGCCCAAGGCTGAGTGGAACAGGGCAGAAAGCATCCAGTTCATGGTGGTGGAACAGCAGCAATTGCGACAGTGGCAACCAGCCAACCAGGGGAGCAGAGAACAACAGCTCTAGTCTGTCTCTCTGTCTCTCTTTGTACTACATTCAGGCTCTCCACCTCAGACTATCTGCCTTAGGTTACACCCATAATCCCAGAAGTACTTAAAGCACATAATTCCAGGGATCATGGATCAAATCTCAAACTCTACATCAGTACTAAATCACATAATCCCAGGGACTCATGAGTCAAATCTCAATCTATAGAAGTCCCATGGCTGCATGAGGCTTTGGGGTGACAATTAGACATAAACCACAACAATTGTGAATAATTGCTTGTGGATCTGACAAAAGTGAGGAAGCAGGGCGTCATAGAATGGTGATCATAATGTTAGGACAAACCTGAGATTAGAGAAGGATGTAGAATCTTCCCAGAGAAGGCATGGGAGAGGAAGGATAAGAGAAGACAATGTGTAGCAAAGTAATTCAACAAATACTATTTATGCTTTACATTAACCATAACCTCTGACCATGACTGGCAGAATCTATGGTGATTTTCCAGAAGCCATAGATTTGTAGAGGGCAAGAATTAGGATGGGAGAAGCACAAGATGAGGGTCCAAATTAGAGAGACCATCAGTAACTTAAGAAAGAATAAGAGAGAATGTTCAGCAGGGCTGTGCACAGCTCCACTGGGCTGAAGGCAATGAAGATCCCTGCAGGACAGCTTACACTTTAAGAGCATGAAAATCTTAACTATTTTGATCCCCCATGCAACACTAGCATGGAACACACAATCACTTAAAGGCATCGATGATTGAATAAATATATATCATAGACTTTGATATAAAGCAGCCTAAACTCAAAATGTCAGCTCTATCATTAAATCATAAGATTGGATAGACTTATAATCTATCCTGTCCTTACTCTCTTTATCAGTTATATGAAAATATGATCCAGTTTATGAGCAAAATGTGAAGATGCATGAAGTGTCTGATTAACAAGGTACCCAGGTTGCCAATCTGTTGTTCTCCTGCTGTATTAATTAGAACATCGCTATTGGGACTTGAGTATAATTCATTAAAGTTATTAGACGTGGGATGTGAATGGAAAATATGAGTTCATAAAAAGGTACCAGGGTAAAAGAAGAAGGAACAATTAGGAAGAAAGTTGAGTGGCTTTGAGGCTGTATTAGGATTAATCAAGGACTCAGGTAAATTCCCTATCTATTCACCCCCTAGACAGGCTAGTGCCAGAGGCTGGAGCAGCTTTGGGAGCAGGCAGGTCCATGCAAGTTTCAAGTTCCAGAGGTGTCTGTCTGAGAGTTAAGGCCCGCAGGGAGGTGGCAGAATGCATACAGAATGATGCAGTGGGGCTCTGGGTGGCGAACAGCCAAAAGACTGCTCCATGATTTACAGGTCTTCAATGGTTTGCCCCTTCTGCAAAACTCTTAATTTAATAGGCACATATCTTGGGATAAGATCTCACTGGAGACAGAATGGATAGGAGAAATACGGGAAGATTGAAGGCCTACAGAGGGAAGTGTATAACTCTCTTATGATAATGTAAAAGAACTTGTCCAGCAAGAAGCCTCCCAGCCCCTTCGCAAAACTAGAGCAAAGCCACCAATCAGAGAAGCGAAATATTGAATGTTTCAGGTAAATAGTTCAGAATTGTCATGCTTGAAGGGGATCTTGCTCGCTGCATCTCCAGGCTATCTTTAACTGCACTTGACAAAGGCGAGAACCTGTATTCTGAGGTGGGGAGATGTCTCATCTAGGTGGATTAGTACAAAGAGCTTGGTGTCTGACATTCTAGGATTTATTTCATGGTAGACATATAACTTCTGATCCTGTCTTCATTTTGTTGTAAACTCAGCATCCAGAAATGTGCTAAGCCCATAGTACATCCTGAATAAATACTGATACAGTATCAGTAGGGCTTCAGGACCATCTTCTTGGCATTCTATCACCTTTTTTTCTTCAGCAAAGTGCATGATGTTATAGTAGTCGACTCTGGCTTTTCATCTCTTCGATGTTTGTTTTCCAGTCAGTATATTCCTCACTTCCAACAATCCCACAGCTTATCTCAGTCATTCTCTTCGTTTCAGCATTATTTATGCAACTTAGCCTACACATCCCGCCCTGAACATTACAATAAGAGAGACAAGCGAAGAGCATGCTTAGCTTGGTAATGCAGCAAGCCTGAAAATCATCAAAGGATTCCTTAAGACGACCCTTGGAGGATGGATATGAAGTTGGAGGTGATTGACAGCCAAGAAATTGATGCTGTCAAATTCAGTTTTCAATTGGAAGAATATTTCATATGCAGATTATGGTAGGTGGTAGATGGTGTAGATAAGGTTAAGGACCTAGAAAAATGAAACTCTTTGAAAACACAGACAGGCTCTTTTATCATAGATTCCTACATGAGAGTTTCAGTTGCAGAGCGCATAGGGACTTCCTTACTGGGCTATGCAAGGAAAGTATGTATTTTAAGCGTTGGTCTGATAAAGGTTTCCTTTCATGGTTAAGAATGTATTCAATGTAGCTGCTTCATCAAAACCAGTAAGACATGGGGAGGAAACCTGTTCAAGTATGCATGCAAGTACTTGTCTCCATTGGTTGTAGTGACACACTGTTTAAATTCTGCTTCCATTCTTTACTGTATATGTGACCTAAAAAATACTGTGAAACGTACAGTGTTTTCTTTCATGTACTCAAGATAAGACTATAATCATCAACCTCAGTGAGTTTGAGGGAGACTTAAATGAGACTTACAGTAGTGCTGGATCTATAGTTGGCCTTCAGTGGTGGTTAGCAAATCTGTGTGCACGGGTGTGCTTGTAGAAGTTGCTTTACTTTTGTCTGGTGTTTCCTCATGCTTATCAAAGCATGCTCAGATGCCCACCAGTATCAGCCAACAACTTGTAGCTGTTTTCAAGGAAAAATCACTTTTCATGCTTTCTCTGTGTTAAGAGAACTAAACCTCATTGTGAGTGCTGTAATGCCTTCTGGTTCTTCACTTTCATTCAGAATTTTATTTGTCTTTGCAACATTTATTCTCTCATCATCCAATGAATAAAAGTTTTTCTCTTTTTATTTTTTAAGAATATAAAACACTTTTTAATAAGGCATTAGAAATAATACAAAATTTCTTTAAACAAAGGAGTAAGAATTCAACAATGCAGAAACCATTCAATTCTCTTCTGTTTTTATGTATATTTTCTTCAATTATTTTGAAAGTGAGCATTGACAAAACTATTCCTTGGTTTAATTCCCCTAAAAGTAGTTCATATGTTCTGGCCTTTTCATATTTTATGTGGTTTATCTTTAAAATTTGGAAGATTTTTAAATGATGAGGGAAAAACTTCTAAGCAAAGTTATGATGTACAAATAAAAATGTAAGCTTCACTCTTAACAAAAATTTGCCGCATCCTTCTAAATGGTGAGTACAGAAGGACATGTTGCTCAACATATCCTATGGATGAATTTCAGAGAAAACTCCAATTTACTGGTTAATACTTAAAATTTCAACAACTTCTTTCCTGTTGAGATTACCAGGTTAAATTTAAGCAGATAAAACTGAATGCAGCCTAACCATACGTGCTCATGTGTGTCATGATGAAGACAGGAAGAGGGAGAGGTGGTTTATGGGAAATACAGATTAAAAGCTTGAAGATGTACTTTTATTTATGTGTGGCAGTGGCATGAGTCAGTAATGGGCTTTGCCTGGAACGAGAGGTGTTAATGCGATTACAGACTGAAAACTAAGAGTAATTTAATGCTCAGTGGAAGAAATGAAATAAATCCAGTATAGTTAGCCACAGTGTAACCACACCTGGAATCTTGAGTTCTTTCCCAAAGTGAGATCAACAAGTCAGGAACCAAAGAAGGAAAAGGACAGTAAATCTAAGGTGCATAGAATTAATGCTCAAACTTCTCATTGTTGGCATGCATTCAAGGAAGGTTGGAAACTACCAGCTCAGTAGCTATCCAAATGTTTTCTAGAGAAGCCCCCAGAATGTTAGAATAGTACAATAGGTGGAAATTGTGTGAAGAAACCGAATAACACAACATGATGGATAATGTCTTAAAAATTAAAGCTTCCTTCTTGGAATTAGCTGCCTTATAAGTTCATCTGCTTCTTTGATCTGTCACCTACTGGGAAGTCATCAGAAACACCTGCTGCAACTGTGATAGAGAGCATTGGAAGTGCGGCTTTAAAGTCAAGGACCATAATATAGACATGCCATGGACACAGAGAATATTTGTTGAATAAGGAATTAGCCACTCAACCATTGCTTTCTTGGATGATGACTTTGATTGACAGAAAAATCCCATAAGCATTCACTACATAGAGCAATAAACCTGGGGAAGTTAAAGTTTGAAAACTGGAAAATGAGGCTGGGATATAGTTGAGTGGTAGTGCACTTGTCTGGCAAGCACAGGGTTCAGAGTTTGATTCTCAGCACCAATTAAATAAATAAAAATAAAACTGCCAAGTAGAAAAAGAATGAATGAAGAAAGTTGCTCATCAATTTAAATGTGCAAGATATAGCAAGAAACATGGAAAAATCATATTGATTATATGATCATATAGAGAATCTCTGACTTACAATAAATATTTTGTTCTGTGCTTCTGACCTAATATTTACCAAAAGAAGTAACCCTAAGAAGATGCTGTGCCTGTTACTGTCCCTCTTAACACTGAGGTTTCTAAGGTTCAGACAGACCAACTCTGGCCAGAATGAAGAACTGGACCTAAGGCCAGGATATTAAATATCAAGTCCTAAAGTTTTTTATTATTTTTTTTTAAAGTTTGTCACAGTAATATGGGTTACATGAAGGCAGTAAGGTAGACAGATACAGATGTAACTACGTCAAATGTGGAGTAGATGCCAAAAGAGGAGATTCTGCTATCATTTTTATAAAGATATAGTAATAAGAATGGAGGGGCCCAGCAGGATGGCTCAGTGGTCTAAAGCGCCTGCTTGGGAAAGCTTAGGCAGCAGCAGGGATCACAGTTTGATCCCCGGCACCACATGCTGTGCCAGCCCTGCCCTCAGGGCAGGCTGATACGGCCATAAAAATAAATAAATAAACAAATAAACAAAAAAAAAAAGCCCCTTTTCTAAAAAAAAGAATGGAAAGTGATCACTCCAAGCAAAAAACTCTGAGAAGCCATAAGGGGTAAAAAAATGAAAGAATTTTACAGAAACATTCAAATGGCAGCAGCTCAGGGAAAGAAGCAAAACTGTGAGACAGGCAGAATTCTGTTCAGTTTGTTCATTTCAACACAATGAGCTGGGAAGTAAAGCAAGGGGAAAATGAAGCAAAGGAGTTGGGCCTTACTGCCTTGCTGTGGTGGACAGGTAATTTTGAAAACTATACACTGGAAAGGTAATTTACTTTTTTAAAAAATTGTAAATCCTGAGCTGAAATTGAGAGAGGGAAAAGATATCTAAAATGATTACCAGGCAGGAGTTCAATGAGCTTGCAGGCATGGTGGGGGGCAGTGTCATTAGCACCAGCTGCTATGTGCAGGGACAATGTCTGTCCTACCCTGAAGAGATACACGTGATCTTTGATTATGGCCTACTTAGAAATGGTTTGTGTCTGAATATCCAGGTATTGCTGGCCCAGACTCCATACTAACTAATCTCATTATTATAAGTATTTGAATTCTAGCCCTGGGATAGATTTAGATGGCTCATATAGCCATTGGATGTAGTTTATGAGTCCCCCAATCATGCACATATTGGAAGCTTGACTCTTGAGTTAGTAGTCCTAGGAGATGCTGTGCCCTTTGGGAGGACAGACTTAGTGGGTGGTCTTTGAGTCCTGGGGGGCACTGACCTCACAAGGGATGAGGTTATTTTCTTGTGGGAACCTGGCAAATTTTCAGTACATGGTGGTTATAAAAGGAGAAAGCTTTCCCTGTGGCTTTCTCCTTCCCTCTCTGGCTTCTTGCATTAAGATGTAGTTGTTTTATCCTGCACAAGCTCCTGAATTGCACAAGGGGCCCCTGCTAAGGGGAAGTCCTCGCCAGAGTTTGTACTACGCTGGTTAAAATTTCAGCCTTCAAAACTGAGTTTACTAAAACTTTTCAGTTTATAAGCTAACCTGCCTCAAGTATTGTGCTATGATAACACAAAGATGACTGCTCCTGCTTGGCTTTGCTCACCTGCTCTGCTCCAGTGAAAGAACCAGCACTTGGCTCAGCTGGCCAAGGAAGAAGACCAACATGAGAGAGTTGTTTGAAAACATGGATCTTAGAATTGAATCCATAGCATGGAGATGTGTAGATACTAAAGTCCAAACAATTGATGGTCTGAGGGAAACCAAGGAAAATCTTTTTCAATGTACACATTTTGACTAATTGTATAGTGAGTAACAACACAGACCTGCCCTCTTGGAACTTGCAACTTAAGTATGGTATACAGACAAATTCTCTTCTCTCTCTCTCTCTCTCTCTCTCTCTCTCTCTCTCTCTCTCTCTCTCTCTCTCTCCACTTCACTCTAGGGCCCACCATTCTCTTTACTGGAGAAGACACTAAAAGTCACAAGGCTGGCTTTAAATAGCCCTGTAGTCTGTCTCTGAGTCATTGCCTCTCCATGAACTCAAACTTTTTTCTCTTTTTAGAATACAACCTTTTAATAAAGTTTAAACTTTAGATAATCAAAAACAAGGGAAAATGTTTTTCCCTAATGCTATTTGCAAATGTCATGTTAAGGCTGTGAAAACTGATTGGAAAATTATGAATACTGTTTTTCTGTTCCTTTCATTAGCTATGAGGTACACAAAGTTTTAGGAAGAATATGCATCCTTCTAGAATATTCTTTTAGGCTTTGGTAGGACTGAAAGAGCCATGATTTTTGGACCCGAATTTGCTGTTGCATTTTTTGCTGGGTCTTGTCTTCTCATCTGAGAAAAACACGTTTGAGAGTGTCACTGTTCTCTTCAAGGTTTCCTTCAATCCTGTGAAAGACTTGAAAAAAATTACTGGGAATTCCATAGTTCTGTTAAGTGGCACAGTTAGGTACGAATAATGCTTCATCCCATGTAGAAAAGAAAGGAAAATGCTGAACTCTGTTCTAGAAAAAGCAAGTGTAAGCTGATATTCTCCCTGCCCCTTGGAGGGGTCTATTTACAGGTTGTTCATGGTCTCCCTACTAGATCGGACTTGTAGTGATCCACCTGTTACAGCCTCCCGAGAGCTGGGATTACAGGTGTGTGCCTCTATGTCCAGTCTCAATTGCCGTCTCTGTGCACACCAGGGCTGGGACCAACACGGCGGGACCTACAATCCAGCAAGGCCTACACGGCAGTCCCGGGAACTGAAACCCTTGCCCCTGCGCCTATTTGCAGGCTCTTTAATCTGCTGAGCTATTTAGCCAAGCAGATATTCTATCTTAACCCCATTTTCTCCTCTAGAAAAGTTCAGCCCTTTTTCCAAAGTCCTCAGTATGGAGCTACCGTGTCTTGTTTGATTCAGCTACTGGGGCAAATAAAAGTTAGATTTATATCTGTTACTTACTCTGGACCCTAGAAGAAAGGAAATCTGAAGGAAAAAATGTGTACATGCACAAGATGGTGCGCAATGGTATTAAGGAAAAGTATAGGTGCGAGAACTCAGGGTATCTTGCAGATAGCACTAACATTTCCGGGGCATTAAGGAGAGGACTCTGTTGTACCACATGGGGTTAGTCCCCTGCCATGGTGCTTCCTTTCCCTACAGGAGAAATTGGGACTAAGTTCATGGGGCTATGAGTTGATTGTCTGAGGGCTTATTCAAAATCTAGTTTACACTGTAGCAAGCTGAGTGCCCTTGAGCCACAAAACCTCTTGAAATTTCAATTTTTGCCATCTGTCAGGTTGGGATAGTATATGTTTATACTGCTGAATACATTACATGAATAGTTTGCTAGTGTTGGAGCCTAGCAGACATAAGTTCAGTCTCACCATGTTTCAGTTCTCCGTTCATGACTTCATCTACTCTGTTTTCTCACATTGCTTCTTCCCCACCTCTCACTCTTTGCTCAGGTTGTTTTGCTTGTCTCACTGGGAAAACAACAACAACAACAACAACAGCAACAACAACAAGAATGTCTACAACCCATATCTAGTACCAGTCCTGCAGGATTTGCACACATACATAGCTCTGGCTTCATTCTCTCTCCTGATTCTACAAATTAATTGTTCCTGTTTTATTTTAGGGTCACCTGTCTACTCTACCTCTTGATACCAGTCTATCTTTTTGCCTCCCCACCCAACTTCCACTCAAGATAAGTTCTCTGGAAAACTAGAGTTGTCTTGGCTTCTCTGAATCATAATCACAAATTTTAATCTCTGTATAACCTTCCCAATTAGCACAAAAACATAATGAAATGTCTCCTGTAGCTAAAAATGTTCTCTAGACGTCAGGCCCAAGGAGACATACTCATTTGCAGTAAATAGCAACTCTGTTCTTCTGGTTCCTCAGATCAGAGTTTCTGGCTCATTCTTGACTCTTACTTTTTTTTTTTTTTTCTCACACCCATCTTCCTATACATCAGACAGTTTCACAGATATGCAGAAGAACATATCCCAGATGAGAAATACTGGGGCTTCTGCTGCTAACCATCTTATCTTCCAGAAAGTGACAAAGTCTCCACAATGATCTCCTTGCTGTAAGCTTTGTTTTCTCCCTCTATTGCGCTCCCAGAAGACAAGGATGGTTTTGTACCACACGAAGCAGAAATGCTTCTCTAGCAAAAATCTTCCTCTGATTCCTAGCTTCCCATTATGTGGAGGGAGATTAGTGACTCTAACCTGACAGTGAATTGTTCTGTCTTGTGTCATTTTTGTTTTTATGGATCTTGTCAGGAAAAGGTTTTGCCCATCTGTGAGGTTGAACTGCTTCTCTGGTATTCCATAAACTCCTTTCCAAATGCATAAACTCCTTAGAATTCCTCTTGTGTCATTTCCTCCATGTAGAATGCTCCCATCACAGATGGCTTCCTGAATGTTGGTCTCAGACATCAGAGTCTCTGCCCAACCATGATTTTCGGCAAGGTCTCCTTAACTATCCTCTATAACCATACCATAATACACATAGATGACACAGACACAGACACACACATGCACACACATGTGTACACACACACTAAATCCCTAAGCAGTTTAATGATTTTCAATGGTACTTATCATTTTCAGGTGCTTCGTTTTCAATATATTGGTTTGAATATGATCAGTCTTTTCATATAAGAATGGAAGACCATGGCTTTACTGTATTCCCAGTCTTAAGACTTATTTCTGCCCTATGGTAGAAGCTCAAAAATATATTAAATAACAGCAACAGCTTTGGTGGCTGCTTTAACTTTGTTTAACAATCTTCCTTCTTTAATTTGAGTGAAAGAAATAATATTACCTATTTGTAAGATCATGGTAAGGGGCAGAGATAATGCCCATGAAATGTATAACATACAGGAGTATAATAATAAGCTCATATTATAATTAATGATGTACAGATTAAGTGGATAATTTATACATAGGCCAAGGCATAGTTGCTGCCACATAGTAGATGCTCAGGACGTTGTAGCCCTTATTGCCTAGAGGAAATGTTTTTCTCCCTTTTTAGAGTTATAGTTAGTACAAAGATGAAGAACAACAGCTCAGGTTTTATAGTAGCACAATGAACTCTGAAGTTGGACTTTACATTTGGGAAGAGATGGGCTTGGCACAAGTCATGAATCCTCTTTTTCTTCTGTAATATGGAAATAAAGTCAACTTGCTTTTATGGTAGCAAAATCATCCTAACACATTATAGGTACTTGATGACTGAAATCCCGATGATGCTTCAGTTCAGACACACAGAAATGTAATACTGTGACACTAAAGTGTGGGTCCCATAAGAAATGCCTGACACAGGCTGATGGACTTACAAGAATCTATTCTTATCTCTCAAGTGCTCTATGATACAAGGTACTGATACGTTGTTATAATAGGAAGAAATGGCCCCCCAAATGACCACATCCTGATCCACAGAATCTGTGGATGGCAAGATTGTATGGAGCACAAAAAAATTCAGGTTGCCAATAAACTGACCCATTTACCCTGGTATACTGGATGAGGCCACAAAATCACAAGGTCTTGAATGGTGGAAGAAGGAGACAAGAGATGGATGGATGAGAAAGAAAACCTGGCCCTGCTGACTTTGAAGGGCGAGGCAGAAGCCAAGAGCTAAGGAGCATGGGTGGTCTACAGAAGCTGTAAGTTTCAAAGTAACAGTTTCTGTTCCAGAATATCTAGAAAGGCAACCCTATGACTCCTTGAATTTAGCCTGCTGAAATTAAGTTTAAGCTTTTGATTACCAGAACTTCAGAATAATAACTTGTATTAACCCATTAAGTTTGTGAACATTTGCTGAAAGAGCAAAAAAAAGCTAGTATAAATTAGTGGTGATGAATAGCCCCGTTCTTTACAGGCCTTAATTGAGATTTCTGGCTGGTCGAACATGTATATTCTCTTCTGGCTCTAGATTTTTCTCACATCAAGTGGGTCTTCATGAGTTGTGTATAGGAACTGAGAGACACGTGTCCTCTCTCTCCACCTAAGAGGTTCTGCTCAATCCTGGTCTGGTCCAGAAGTCCCCATACAACAGTGCCAAGTCGGTTCTTTAGAGGACAACCATGGGCAAAGCCTTGAAAGTGGATTAAATGCTGCTAAGGGACCATTCTAGAGTCAAAACTGACCTAGGATCTAGAAAGTGGCCTGTCCATTTGACTTCTGATAGCCCTCACCTCTATCTCAAACAGGAGTCAGAAGGAAGTTCTGTAAAGCTGCACACTTAGTAGATCTTGCTGTGACGATATTGCTAGGTGTGGTGGTGAAATCCAGTAATCACAGTACTTGGCAGCCTGAGGCAGGAGCATCTCCACAAGTAGGAGATTGCACAGTGAGTTCCTGGGCAACCCAGACTACACAGAAAAACCTTGACTCAAAAAATGAAATCTATGGCAATGAGAATGATCTGTATTTGAAGTGGTCCTTGAGACCATTAGTATTTCAAGTGTGACTAGTGTATCTTCAGAATGAATTTTAGTTGATTTTAATTTCAATAGCCAACTCTAACTAGTAGCAATTCCATTAGACTGTTGAACCCTAAAACATGAGAATGAGAGTAGTATACTGAGAGTAGACTATATTTGTGGGCAGGACTGATGGCAAAGTGGGTGAGGAGTGTATTACTTTGTTTCTGACCACTATAACAAAATACATGAGACAGGATACTTTTTAAATAAAAAAAGGTTTACTTTGGCTCACAGATCTGGAAGGATTAAATTGAGGGACTGCTTCTGATTATGGTTTCCTCCTGGCTAGTACCAATGTAGCACAGCAGAGCACAACTCAGGATCAGAAACAAGGAAATAGTGCTTCCCTTCTCTCATAAATCCACCAGGATCCCATCACAGATTTTTCCACCATGATGACTTTTTTTCTAATTCTAATCAGCTCCTCAGGGCCCAGTCTCTAAATGTACAGAAAAATTAAATTTCATTTTCATACTCTGTCACCATGAAGATTAAACTTCAATACATGATTTCTTGGTGTAGGATCAAACCATAGCTAAACTACTTCAGGGAGGAGAAGGAAAATAGAAATCTGGTGTTTTTTTTTTTTTTTTTTTTTTTTTTTTTTTTTGCGGGACTGGGGTTTGAACTCACAACCTTGCACTTGCCAGGCAGGCACTTGTGCCACAGGGCTATCTCCCTAGCCCCTAGAAACCTGAAAACAAACATGAAGAAGCTTTTAATTCCTCAAGGATACAAATCTATTAAAAGTTCTTGAAATAATTACTGTGGCAAGTGAAATTTTCTAGGAATTGTCTTCTCTCCCTTTCCTTCAAGCATCTCTGTACATACCGGTCCTTTCTCCTGGTGAATGTCTCCTGGCTCTGCTGTAAGTGGCTCCATCTTATTGTATCAGTCACCTTTGCTGTGTAACAAGTGACGCATGTATGATGGATTAGTACAAGCAATGCTTCGCTTCCGGCTCTCCTACTTGGCAAGTTGATGTGCTTTCCAATGTATCACTCACGCCTCATACCTAGTTGTCCAATATTTCCAGTCATGAATGGATAGGTGCAGTTGGCTGCTCTGTGGTTGCACCTTGCTGTCTGCCTTGGTCAAGTCTCTCCACTGTAACAATGCACAGTTCATTGAGTATCTTATAAATGACAGAAACTGATTGAGTTTGCATGGTACTGTAAGTTGGAAACCTAAAGCGGCAGTGCTAGTTTGGCAAGATTTTAGTGATTGGTAGTTTCTTGTTGTATCATTATATGGCAGCAAAAGGGAACTACTGAGCACTTCAGCACTCTGGGGCCTCTTCTCTGAAGGCTATTGCCTCATTGCCAAGACTAGTAATCTCATTCCTCATGACCTCATCATCTCCTAATGGCCTCATATTCTAGGATTTCTAACACAGATTCTGGAGACACAATGTCTAGTTTATAACCACACCAAACACTAGATATTTAATGTTTTCTTCTCATTTAATTTTAAACAAACCATGAGCAGGATTTTTTTATGACACACACACACACACACACACACACACACACACACACACAAAAAGGACTGGAATTTTTCCAAGTTTACGCAACAGCACAGAGTAGAACTGGAAGTCAAGCCCGATGATGTCAGACAGTGAAACAGAGCTGCACAAGCTTGGCACTATTGATATTTTGGAGTGGATGGCTCTTTATTACAGAGAGCTGCCTATGCAGTAGGAAATTTCCAGCAGCATCCCTGGTCTCTACTTACCAGGAACCAATCCTTCAGGGATGACAACAAAAATACTTCCAGGTTGCCAAATGTTACATAGGGGAAAGGGAGAAATACACCCCACGCTGAACACTACCACACTAAATCACACTTCTAAGTCTCTCTTGCCGCTCTTTCGACTGAAAGAGCTGATGTTATTCAAAGCCACACTCAGAATGTTTTCAGACTAAAGAGAAGAGTGTTTGGAGCAGTTGGGTGGGGAATTCTGTAACATTCCAGCAGTCTTCCTTCAGAACCTGCTGCCCAGTGTTTTGACACTCTTTGGAGATGCTTTCAGCTTTTTGTTATGAGAGCAGCATCTTCTCCTGGGTTGCAGTCAATGAGAATGAGTCAGTTTTCCTAGCATGTGAAAAGATGGCCCCCAATCAGGGTGAAGAGAGAGCTTCAAGTCCGAATGGCTTTGTCTGTCAGTGGCGGGAGCTAAATATTTCATCTTTATAAAATAAACATAGATCATCTCATCATGAAATATACATAAAAATGTTTAAACATGTTAATTATTAAACCAATATTGATTCATATTGGATGAGGCATTAAGCAAAATTTCACTAATGTATTTAATATCTCCTGCACAGTTGACTAGTATCAGAAGCCAGCGTATCTAACCACCAATAATCATAAAAGTGGCAGAGAATATTTATGATCAGAGCAGGAAGTGACAGAGATGGAGGAAATATGAGAAGCTAAAGAAGAAAGGCTTCTGCATCACAGCCTGTCTTCAATATTTCAGACATAAATCATCATGTGCAGTCACATCATCAATGTTTGATAAACTTTTCATTTTGCGACAGTTATTGATTATCATTTGAGCCCAGGTTCCTTTTCAGAAATGAACTGGGAGGACAGGTGTTTTTTTTTTTTTTTTTTTTTTTTTTTTGAGGACAGGTGTATTGTAAAGGTAGGAAAAATAGAAAACAAAGCTTTACAATCATGGGCTTAAATTCAATTTTATTTATTCCTTCTAGTCTTAGGCCCTATTTACTCATCAGCAAAATGGAATAATAGCATTCCTAGTTGGCATTTCAAGCTCCTTATTTTATGTTTTTACTTTTACCTTACTAAGTATACTTAAAAGTCTTCCAGTTTTGAAATTTTTTCCACCAGAAATTTTCCGTCCTCAAATCCGGAGTAGATTAATTTAGCCATTAGAACTCCTGCTCTGAAATCAGAAAATGCAGATCTGCATGATGACTTAGAGTCAGTTTCTTTCTTTATGCCTCAGTTTCCTCAGTATGAAAATAATTCACCTAACACACAACTCAGTGAGCGCAAACTCTTCAGAGACAAGCATTGAACTGCAACACAAAACTCGCTTATGGATGCAGTGTTAGCCCTGCTGCTGAACCAGAATACTGGAGTTCTGGTCCAGAAAAAATTACTCATAAATTAACATCTTTTCTCTTAAAGGAAAGTCGTCTTTCTGCCATAGGTTTCCAATCACTGTGCCCTTGTAGGACTGTACTCTAACGTGGTGAGGAGTACAAGGACACAGCGAATAAAGAGTTTTAGAATTCATTAGCTGGTGACCATTACTACTCTGTTCTCTTTCTCAATAACAAAGAGCAGTAACGAACAACTGAAAAATTGACAAATATTCATTGAAACCTCAAGGCAGTCTTTATTAGTACTTTGCAACTGTTGAATGCTGGAAGGAAATTTAAACATCAACTACCTAACCGTATCAGCCAGTTTCTGGAATAGACTTGGGCACTGACAGGGGTGAGTCCTGGAGTGGCTCCAAGTGAGCTCTGCTTCTCCTTTCAGGTGTCTTAGTGTTGTCCCTGCTCATGCTCAGAAGGAGCAGCTTAGAGCCCTGCCTCTCCTAATGGAACCTGTAACCACTGAGATTCAGTTTTATCAGACATAGAAAACAGCGCAACAGAAGCAACACAGAATTTCATTTTGAGAAGAAATAGAAATGAAAGAAAATGATAAGCCACAGACTCATTTAGCCAACTCATATCATGGCTATAATATTTTCTTGATTTTTGAGATATGTTTCCTCTTTTAAATATTCTTGAAACTGAAATTTCTTGACATTGGAATGCACACTAATGTAGTGTTTCTTTTCCCTTCCCAAGGAGCTCTTATTGAGTCAGTTGTGTTTCTTATAATTAGCAATATTTTTGAGCCAAGGGGAAACTAGTATTATTATCCATCTTACCACAAATGAATAAACTCTCTAAAGAACCAGGTCTGTTGCACCCTGAATCAGCAGTTCTGGCACCAGGTAGCTGCCAGTAATGTAAATAGCTTAAGTGAGACCTTTCTTCTATTCTTCTGTAGGGAAGCAGACCAACATTTTATGAGGGTGCTTCCTCCTTAGCTAAGGGGGGTGTGAAACGGCAGACCCATGAAAATTTCACAAACACATTTTCCTTCAATACATTTTGGAGGTAAGAGTAGTGGAGAAAAAAATGCCTTACCATTATGTATCAGGACTTAGCAGAATCTGAGGTTGAAATTCAATTCACCAGCATTTCCTGGCTACCAGAGTTTACACAGCTTCCATGAAAAGTTATTATCTGAACTCAAAAGGAAAGATTGTTAGAGCCATGAAGGCATATGACACAGTAAACGGTGCATTTAATTTCCTCTTAATGTGAGAGATAGTGTGCATTAGATAAATATAATCTGATCATTAAAAGCATATTTATGGAACTTTAGCAACTTTATAAGGGATGTGTAACTAATAATATAGAGTTGTGAAGACTCCAAAACATATTTCTCTTAATCGACTAGTGTTTAGTTTGGATTATTGACTGTTAAATCAAAATAAAAGTTTTCACTTGAGATTTTACGTTTCATTTGTGATGGATTTGTCTTCATGCAGATACTCATATCAGATACCCAGTTTGCCCATAAAAAGCCCACTGTAATAGAATCACAAAATTTCCATGCTAGGAAAATTTATAAAAGTCCATTCCCCTTCCAGCTCTTTCTTGATGCAAGTGATATCATCTGGTTTGAATTGCAACTATATTTTCTGAATAAATGTAGTATTACCATGGTGAGGAAAATTTGGAAGAGACAAATTGGCAGCTATAGTCCCTTTAGTCTAACAATTTTTTCTATTTTATTTTCTCTGTTTCTATGTGTTTGGTACACTTTGATAATTGTGTTATCCAGGCAAGTTAAATTGATCCTTTATTGTAACTATATTATTCTCAGGACTTCTGTGTTTAATAATATAATAATGTTCTAGAGAAGATATGTGTTTCAGTGCACTGGATAACTTTCAGTGTTGAGGCATTTAGATCTTGTTTGATAGAACTAGACTAAGTTAAAATCTTGTTTCCACCTGCTTTCTAGCTTTATGTCCTTGTGTAAGTACCTTGTTATTATTGTATTTCGTTTACCTTATTGTTAAAATGGATAGAGTATAATAATAATAGCACAGAGTACTTGTGGGTGATAATTAACCTATGTCAAAGGTTTGAGGCTGGCACAGTAAAATAAGCATTTTATACATGAATGGTATAATGCTAAGAAAGTCAACCATGGACATGATTATTTATTTTCCAAAAACATTAACTATGTTCTTGAAAGGGATTCCCAATAATACATTTTCATAAAACTTCATGCAAATGGAGATCTACCCTCTTTTGAAACATTACCAGGTTCAAATAATATGATCTTCTTAGCTTATTTTACTTGATATAGTTCTAACTGCTAACTTTCATATTTCATCCAAATGGTCCTCAGTGAATCTCATGCAAATTATTTCAATACCACAGGAGTGTCAAAGTGTGTTACCTGGGAAATTAGGCACTACATAGCCCAAGCCATCTAAATTGCAAAGATTTGACTTCCACAAATATTATTATTATTATTATTGTTGTTGTTGTTGTTATCCCATCCTCTGATCTCCATTTTCATCGCTACCATCTGGGTTCAGTGAAGGTACTTTACAATAATACTTATAATTGACACATCCATAACTAGTGCATGGCCACCAGATTGGTCTTATACAAAACACTAATTACATTAATAGACCTACATAAAGCCCTTACATAGCTTCCTAAGGACCTCTTCATGATCTCTAAAGCCTCTGCCTGAATCTGTTTGACCTATCTCTTTATCTAGGTTACTTAACTCTCCTTGTTGGGGCAAAATATCTGTCGCCCAGAATTAATTAAGTACATATCTATTTAGCTCACAATTTGTGGAGGTTTCAGTCCATACTTGGCTGACTCCAAGGCAGAGTGGCACATGACAGAAGGCAGCAGTTCACGGTTGCAGGAATCTACAAAGCAACAAGAGGAAAGTAGGAGGAGTAGTGGCAGCAGCAGCAGAGGCAGACAGAAAGCCTCTCTCCCTTCCTTATATTGCCTTCAGACTATGTGCCCCAGGGTGGGCACAGCACGCACACCCATAATCCCAGCACTGCATCATGAGTTAATCACAAACTCTAGAAGTCAGCCCCAATGACTGCGTGAGGCTTTGGGGGGACAGCTAGATACAAACCATACCACTCTCCATCCTTATCTTTTATTTGTATTCTACTTACTGACTGCAGCTCAGCAAGAAGAATAGCCACACTATTTTTTAAGCAATCCATGCTCTTTGATGGCACACGTTATTCTTTTGTATGATGGTCTCCATTCTGTCTGGAAATCTACCCCTTTGGACCTAAACCTGCGTCTACATGTTGTTCTACTTGAGAGGGATATTGAACCTTTTCTGTATAAAATATGCATCTATATAACCAGGGTACACTGGTATTTTTCTCACAGCACTAACTACGGTTGGAACCACATTCTTATTTGTTTGTGTGTAATCTTTCACCAACATAAAGGGTCAATTGCCCTTCTGACTGTCCTTATTATTCATCCCAGGAAGGAAATCCAAGCAAGTATTGGTTGCAGATAATCTAGCAATATCTTACGTACAGGCCTAGAGTTCAAATGAAACAATCACAGTCATACTTTCTCAGCATGTACCATGTTTCAAGTCTTGCTCTAACCATTTACATATTCAGTTGCATTACTCAAGAGGTAAATGATAATACTTTCCTATTTTACCTCTCAAAAGTACCGTAAGTCATGTGCTGAAGGCCACATTGTGATACACGGGGGAGTCAGGATAAGAGCCTAGGCTTCTCTAGTGACTGCGTTCCAAGCACTGTTGCTGTCTTCTGGAGGATGTTGGCCTTCATTTGGGAAGGGGCACTCAGAACACACAGGAAGTACTCTATCTTTTGCACAAAACCAAGAATATAAATCATTTAGTGTTGCAATTAGGGAGAGTGATGTTTAAAGGGTATTAAAATTTTTTCAAAGTAGAATATTAAAATATTCAAAGTTATATCAGTATCTAAAGTTATTATTATCCCCCCAAATGCAAACATCAGAAGCAGCCACTTAATGGAAAGGGAGCACATGATGGTCTATGGTTTATTGATGAAGTAAGAAAGGAATGGATGTGAATATGTATGCATCTATTCACATTCATGCATATGAATTTATTCATGGTCACACTTCAATTAAAACATGAATTTGGTCTAAGAAATGTGTTGCTAGTTTTTTTGTCATTGTGTACGCACTTCAACATCTTTGTGTGTATTTACACAGACCTAACATGGTGTAACTTATCATAAAATTAAACTCCATGGTATATATCATCGCATATGAAGTCTTCCTGTTACTAAAATGATGTTATATAATGTATAAGCCTCTCTCTGTGTACAGATTCTCTTTCTTTAATAACATTTCAATACTTATTTCGACTTCTAAAAGCATATGTACTTGTTATATTGACCAAAATGCTTTCAGATAGTTTGTCTTCATGCCCTTCCAGACTCTGGAGTAGGAAACACAAGAGTAAAAAAATAGTACTAGCATAACAACTCTAAGGCTCAGACAGAAGTAAGTCAAGTGGGAGGATCTAGAATAGACCATGGAGACACAGAGACAGAGCAACAGATAGCACACAGAACAGCTCTTAGAGACAGAACTTGGTGTCTGCATCACACAGGAGACCAACCCTAGCCTCTGAGACAAAGCTTTTTGACCTTTCTGATTAATTTCCACATCTGTACAACTGTAAGGCTCTTGGCAAAGGTTAAGTTACATAAATTTCTTTGAAATACCTGCTTCAGAGCCTAGCCCAAATTAACTGCTGAATGTACAAGGTCGCCCCTCATGTCATCCTGCGCGCTTTCCCCTCTCTGTATGCTTCCTCTTCTCAAAACAAATAAACCGAGATGATGCAACACTTCAATTGCCTGAACCAGCCCTTGAGTCAGATTGTTTTTCGTGGCCTTGCTTGATGAAAGCACTATATAAATGTATCTTCTGGAAATGCTGCTCTGACCCATGTTACCATCAGGTGACACTCTTGGCAAAAATGAAGGACTTGATCTCCACTTGTAATTGAGCAGTGGCTGGCCATAGGCATGGTTTCTTTTCCTGGTTATTCTTAGACTTTCACATATTGGTTGAAATAAGGACCTTTGTATTGAAACCCCAGGGGAGCGGAGAGCTCTGTCTGGACGGATGTGGTCATGCATTTATCTATTTCCTTCTCTAAACATGCTGTACTTTCTTTGTAGACACGTACAAAGAGTAGGGTTTGGAATAAATGCACTGGAGTTCAAGTTCTTCCTTTGCAACTTGTTGCCACAATACCAGCATGCAAAAGAATTATTGGTGTCGTTGGTTTGTCAGGACCAGATACTGGCCCCCTTTGCAGAAGATGT
The DNA here is from genome assembly GCA_004027025.1 of Myocastor coypus. NCBI lineage: Eukaryota > Metazoa > Chordata > Mammalia > Rodentia > Myocastoridae > Myocastor > Myocastor coypus. Next base: position 10,705 of record PVJA010018140.1, on the reverse strand, counting down.
TAGGGGCATATTTTTTCCTCTCATGTTTTCATTGGGACGCTGTCCAGCTTGGGTTGACTCTGAATGTCTGGGTCCTCTTAATTTACTCATGAGATGAATTGCAGGACACTGCCCTCCAGATTCCCTATCTGTGTCTAGCTTGAACCCGTTAAAGTGGCTCCGGAAGACCCATGAATTTAGAATCTACCTCTCTGGAAGCTTTGCCACAGTCATGCAAGAATGATCTTTATAAGCTGCAATATTAGATTGTAGTCTTTCAAGCATTTGGCAGGAATCACGCTGTTCAGACAGGGGAGAAACTTTCATCAAGATCCCTGAAAGTTCAATGTGACATGTAGCAGAACATAGCAACACTGGAGCATGCTGGCAACGACAAACCAGAGCTGAAGTATTTGACTCAACAAACACATCTGTGGCCAGGGAAGACCTGAATGGGGCTACCAGACAGGCAGTGACTGACCACGACTGGTCAGATGCAATTTTAGTAGTGATTTTGATTTTGCTTCTGGACTATGTGACCTTTGACCAGTTGTTTAGCTTTCTGGTCATCTGTTAATCAGGAGTAAACATGTGTGATGAGATGAGATTGTACATTAACTCTTAGCAGCACTTGCACAAAGAGACTCTCAATTGATATTGTTTACTACATTAAGACATATACTGACTGCAGGAGTGTGTGACAGCAATGTCTGTGATAAATCCTTTATCTACTTATGCTTAATTTCTTGAAAATCTTCATGAAGCTATTATTAGACCCATTTTATGAAGAAGCATAAGATAAGAGCGGTTGTACTACCTGCCAACTATCATGTAGGCAGCTTCACCTTTGTCTGATGTCTAAGCCTGACTCTCAAAGGCTACATGGTATGCATGGGAAGTTACATTTTTTTTTTTTTTGTCTTTTTGAGACAGGGTCTCGCTGTACAGTTCAGGCTGACCTTGAGCTCAGTTTTGTAGCCCAGGCTGGTCTCGAACTCTCACCAATCCTCCTGCCTCAGCCTCCCGAGTGCTGGGATTACGGAAGTTACATTTTTATCTATAAAATTATAACACTTATTATCTTAGTTACTCTTCTCTCATTGCTGGGACAAGTACTCAACACTCAAAATGAAGGAAGGAAAGGTTTATTAAGTCACAGTTACTAGAGGTTTCAGTCCATATTTGGCTGGCCCAAGGCTGAGTGGAACAAGGCAGAGAGTATCCAGTTCATAGTGGCAGAACAGCAGCAATATGGTGACAGAGGCAACTGACCCACCAGGGGAGCAGAGAGCAACAGCTCTAGTCTGTCTCTCTGTCTCTCTTTAAATTACATCAGGCTCTCTGCCTTAGCCTATCTACCTCAGGCCATACCTATAATTCCCAGCAGTACTCAGACCATTATCTCATCAGTATTAAAACACATAATCCCAAGTGGATCATGGATCAAGTCTCAAATTCTAGAAGTCCCCGCCCCATGACTCATGAGGCTTTGCGGGGACAAGTAGACAGATCCACAACACTTATGGTATGTCATATTCCTTAAATATTCTTACTCGTTTAATTTTTATTACAACATTTTGAGTTAGGTAACATTGTCATCCCCTTTCTTATAAGAAGAGACAGAGGATTAGCCAAAGTAATCTTCATGATTTCCTCTGCACCTGTGAAACTTATTGAGTTAAATTCAATATTGTTATGGTTTCTAAAATGTCTTCCAAAAATCATGTGTGTTCAGAGGTGAGTTTTGTGCCAAGTGACTGGATGGTGGGAGTGTTGTGCTTATCAGTGGATTGATGAATGGCTAATCAATGGATTAATCCACTGATGAGCTCTTATGTGAGAGATATGAGGTGGGGCCTGATTGGGAGAGATCATTTTGTGCCTGACCTAGAAGCCTGCACTCATGTCCTTAGTACTATCCCTTTCTTTTTTTTCATCTTCCAGATCCTTTCACCATGTTATTTCTGCCTTATGGCTGCTAACCATGGACTAGACAGGATGCAGAGCACTTCAGTCAATGACACAAGAAAATGACTAATGCATATGTACTCAGTGGAACACTAATTTAGGACATTTTTTCTGTGTAATAAAGGACTCCATAGCAAGCATATTATGGAGATTCTGCCAAGGAAAGTCTCTTCTTTGATATTCACAGTGAATATTTGCATATGAAAAGGATGGAGGAGTTCCATAAAAAGGGCCTCTATTAAACTTTGTTTAATCCAGTGTCTTCCAAATGAATTTGACCACAGAGAACTCGACCCAACTTTACTGCCTCCTGCGTCACACTGTTCCGCATCTGTCAGTGTTCCACACAGTCTTCTGCAAAGTTCACTGTACCTCAACTCAGCCTGCACTCACTCAAGCAGAGGGCTGTGTCCATCCCTAACAATGCTGGACAAAGGAGAATGCAAGATAAACTCTGACTTTATGCAAGTTTCTAATCTTCCTGGTGGGAGAAAAATCATGTTTAATAAATATTTAGAGGATACTCCAAGTTATTCATTTAGATGTTTGGTGCCACATATGCCTCTTCTGGAAGACAGAAAGGTCATTTAGGAAGATAGAAATTCAGACAGAGGAAGAATTTAAGATGAACTTTGCACAGACCACAGTCTGATCTGTAAAAGGAAGGCAACGCGGCACGCAAGAAAGCACCTAAAAACAAAACAAAACAAAATCTCCTAGCATGAAATAAATACTTATCAGTAGTGGGGAAGTTTCATTCCTAACAATGGATTGTTTTAAGCTTACAAGAGTAAGCATTTTAATGATATTGTTTGCTTATTAATGTCATAGTTAAATAATATTAATCATGACATATTATGTTATTAATATGCTGTATTAATATTATATGAAATGATTATAAAGTTATGAAACATGAACATGTCTGAGAAAATCCTGTTTTCAATCTCATTCATCTTGTTCTTGAACTGGCTCAGTCTTCGGGACTCCTGCAGATTTCTTATCCATTCTGGCAGCTTTATCACACAGTATTTTGATAAGCAAAACAAACTGTAACAAACAAGCAGTGTGAATCATCCAATCACAACAGTCTCTTTCCTTCCCTTTCTTTCATTGTTCTCATTCCTCATTCTTACCGCTTCTGAATAGCCATCACCTATCACTAGTGGCTGCTTCATGGAAACTGCTTGCTTTAATTAACCTCTAACAAGCTGGGTTTTCTTGTTGAAGATTCTGTAAGACAAATGACTATTTTTATTCAGGCGATGTGGAGAGGAAAGAGTACAAAAAGCAGCAGAACCACCAGAAGTAAATGTTGGGAGGTGGAAAATGAGACCTTGCACGAGGGGTTGGGGAGAAAGTCAGGCTTGAGGAGCAGGTGTGGCGCCCCAGGTTTGGGTAAGCTGCTGGGTTCATAGCAGCACCTAAACAGCCAGTTCTCTCAATATGTGTTTACCTTCCTAATCTTAGTTTAGACTCAGGTATTATAACAAGACCCCAAGATGGGTCCCCAGCTATGCCCTGCTTTAACTTTTCCTTAACAAATGTATTGATAGAAGTATGTGTAGAACTTTAAGACAAAATAGTCAGATTTTGAACCAAGTGACTTGACTTAGAAGATACATATTTTTTGTTTTTATTTAATAATAGTTGACTCTCTAAAGCAGTGCGCCTAATGTGTACTCTTAGCATGAGAGGTATGAAATGAAGATTTCCACCTGAAATATTCGGCAATAAGATAGGAAGTTAATCAAGTTATAATACAGTTTGATGCGTATTGTGAAGGACATATAAGTCACACAAAATAGAATAAGTGGCAAGGGAAGAATTTTTTTTTTTTTTCCGGAAACCAACATCAAAATTCCATATAAGAGCACATCCGACTGACCTTTAAAGGATGGAGAGGGAAAATGTTTAGCAAGCAAGCAAACACTGACAGACCAAGGCCTTCCCTGCTGTGGGATCAAAATTACAGGGATTGAAACACAGCCCAGGAAGCCAACGGTCTGCATTGAGAACCTTCTCTGTTCTCCACAACCTATCCAGTCTGGAACTGGGCATCCTCCATTCAAAGATGAGGTTCTTGGAAGACTCAGTTTACTCAGGAAAGTCGTGGTAATAGTTATAGTCCATTCATTACATTCCTGTAGCAAATGAAATAAATATCTGCAGAAAAGGCAGTTATAGCACTATCTAGCCCATGCGAAGATGCTTGAAATAAGGGATAGTCAATGTGATTAGACAAAGAAGTCAACAAGAGCTCTGCACATCAGTCATGATTTTCAGGGCTGGAAATGCTGCAATATATAAGAAATGCAAGTCTGCACTTTTTGGAATGCATATTCTAATAGGCAAAAAATCTTCCACAAAATAAATAAAATATTTAAGGAAATTAGAGATGCTGAGGGCTATGAAGTAGAAGAGAGTATTGTGGGGAAGCAGCTCCATAAGTTCAGCAGGGAATGTCTTCCAGAAAAAGTGACAACTTTGAGCTAAGACTGTAAAATGGAGCAGTGATGACTTGAAGATATAGACACAGTAGCTTCTAGGAAGAACAAAGAGGAAGTCGGTGTTTCCCAGTACAAGATGGAGTGGAGGCCAGAATGGCTGAGGTGCAGTGATGAGAAGTAGGGAGGATGGGGAAAGAGCTGAGACTACAGAGGTAGAGAAGAATCCACAAGGCAACACCTGTAGTGCCGAGCGAGGATGTTGACTCCCGTTCCGCATTACACACCCAGCTGCAGAGCTGAAGGAGAGATGGTGGTGGGTTATTTAGAAAACGTAGTTATTTCTGACTTTTGAATTGAACAGACTTAGAAGAATGAACACATTTACCACATTGTACCCTGGGCTCCCTTGAGCCTGAGAGCGTTCATTTTCCTACTTTTCAAAATGGGCCCTTTTTGTCAGTGAAAGTGACAATTTTAGAAACTAATGATTTAACGTTATCCCTTATTTTATGTCCTTAACAAGAAGATAAACAGAAATTGTAATGAAAGTAAGCATGTCCTTCACTGTTATATAGGCATGGATGCTGTCCTGTTGGATTAGCCAACTGCAGTGTTGGGGTTCCTTGACCTCTGTCATTCATGGGTGTGGTGAGCAACAAAGGCCACACACAGGGGAGTGATTGAAAATGGAATGACTGTAGACAAAAGCATAAAGAGAGAGCCACCAAGAGACAGTAAAGCAACCTATTTTTTTTTAATTTTAAAGAGAATAACAAAAAAAAATTAAAATGATACAGAGTTCCGAAAGAAGATGATAGGAAATTAATGACGGTTAGCATAGTGTATAAGAAGCAAAGCATCTTGCAGATGACAAAAGGAAGCTGTTAACATACTAGGAACAATAGGATGAAAGAAGAGAGTTGTCCCTGGCAGCCTGAGTCAGCAATATTGGCAGGAAAGGGCTGTGCTACAGCTGTGGAGTCATCACAATGGTCTGACTCTGTCCAAATGCTGCAGAACAAAAAGAGAGCAAAGGAATGAACACCGGGACCTCTGTCTCATCATTCTGGTCTGCCTTTGTCCTTTACTGTCTAAACCTCTAGAGGTGTGCCGGGTCCTCATCTCCAGAGTTTGTGAACGTGTTGTGTTACACAAGAAAAGAGAAATTATGTTTGGACATGGAATTAAGGTTGCTCATTGGCTGGCCTTCAAATAGGGAGATTATCTATATCTTATTATTTGGGCAAGCCACTGATTCTGAAGGACCCATAGAAAATAAGAAGAAGGCAGAAGGACAAAACTGGAGAGACAGGGGCAAGACAATGACTGTGCCTTGTTCATACAGTTTTGAAGGGGGCCATAAACTAAGGAGAGCAGGTGGTTTTTGAAGCTACAAACCAGGAACTAAATTCTTCCTGGAGGTAAAGGAGGGAACACAACTTTTGGATACTTTGATTTTTAACATTTTTAGGATATCTATTTTAAAATATGGATTCCTAAAACAAATACATAATAGCACATTTTTGTTATTTTTTCATGCCAAGTACATTGCACTTTTTTTTTTTTTTTTTTCTTTTTGAGACAGAGTCTTGCTATGCAGTTCAGGCTGGCCTTGAGCTCACTTTTGTAGCCCAGGCTGGTCTCGAACTCACACCAATCCTCCTGCCTCAGCCTCCCAAGTGCTGGGATTTACATTGCACTTCTTTGTGCAAATTATAGAAATCTAACATGAAATATCAGTTGAGGGGCCAGTAAGATAGCTCAGCAGACTAAGCACTTGCTTAGGTAAGCACAGGGGTCAGAATATGATCCTTGGCACCGTATGCCCTGCTGACCCCACCCCTGGCAGTGCTGAGCCAGTAATGGAGTCCAGCTGTGGTGGCTCATGCCTGTACTTCTAGCACAAGGGAGGCAGAAAACAGAAGGATCAATACGAGTTCAAACTGTGTAGTGAGGCCCTGCACGTACGTGTGTTACGTGTGTACACACACACACACACACACACACAGAGTTAATGTGATGCATAAAAGGATGGAGTAGAGGAAGGAATATTACAGAGAACATCTGAGGGCAAAAGTGAAACTATGCGTCTCTACTCAAGTGCTGGCTCTATCTTTGTAGTATAGTTTTTATCAAATGACTTCACCTGCCTGATCCTTGACTTTGTTGCCTTAGGCAAAGGCTGTCTGGCTACATCCAATGGATGTTTACCTCTTACCTGCATGTTTTTCCCATTGTGACTACTTTTTTTTAATATGAAAAATTAGGGCATGTCTCTAAAACATACATTCCTATGGGGCCTGGAGACATTCTGACTGGGCTGTAAATCTTTTGTTTAAATGTCAAGATTTATGATTCTTATTAAAAAGAATAGGTTGCAGCATGCATACACAATATCATGTATGCAGACAAATAGTGTGGGTTCTAAGAAATGAGACTGTGCCTGTGAGACATGAGTGAGGAATGCATGGAGTTTAAGCCATGCATCCCACTAAGAAGTGTGACACTCTCGTGTGCATTGCAAATCAGATTTTACACTTCCCATAAAGTGTGCCCAAAACAATTGAACTTTTTGTTCCCTCTGAGTCACCTGGATGCAGACGAGAAATGCATATATACCCTACACCTTATTGCCTGTGTTGGATTTGCAATAAATTTTGAAGTCAAATAAATGCTTAACCCTGGCTGAAATGTCTCTCCAGGATGACAGTCATGAGGAAAAGTCAAATTACTTTGCTCGACTTTCAAAATGGTTTGAGGAAGACAAGTTGGTTTATGTATTAAATTTATCTGGAATTTACATTTTGATTGGGCAACAGTCTGGGCAAATTCCACGGTAACCTATTGATCTGACAGAGACATCTGACAGCTCTGAACAATCGCTGAAATGGCTTTTAAAACCCAACTGGACGGTAAGAGCTGGGGAAAATTTCCCAGTGAATTCGTCTCATTCATCTTCCAGTGTTCTCCAACCTCCCCCACCAGCCCTAAGGTGGCTTTCAATAAAGTCAATGGAGACATATTTCAAAGACACAAAATGAAAATTCCCCTGCAAGTTTCTGTTGGCTCCCCTCCCAGTGGCCACACATTTGTTGCCTCGCATCCCTGATACTTACAGGATCTTTTTAAAAACAAAACAAAATAAAAACAAAAAAACACAGTCAGTTCAGGTCCTGCTTGTTTGAGACTGATGGAAACAATAACTGCATCTCCAGGTCACCTCATCTCTGTGACCTGAGGCCCAGAGTCTCAGCTAGGAATCATCTTTGGATCTCTTCTCTTGTCTGAAATGTAATCTAGAATCTAAGATTTTTTAATCATTCCACAACAGCATGACTTCTGACACTGTGTGCTTGTACAAATCATTTCTCACTTAGCAAATATGTCTTGGACATCTGTAGTTTAAGTCAAGGGAAAAATAGGCATTTACTATGTTTGAGGTATTTGCTAAAAGGAATGCATAAAGAAGAACTCATAAGAGGCCTTCTAGGCAATTATAATATAAAAGAACAGTTGATCTCAAAGTGTGGTAGCCAGGATGGCAGCATCAATATTACTAGGAAATTTGTTAGATAGTCAGTTTTCTAGTCATTCCCTAAAAATATGACTAATTCAGAAACTGGATGCATATTTCTGCAAAACTCACAGGTGAGCCTAATTTAAATTAACATTTGAGAACCACATTCTTAAAATGTTTGAGACATGTACATCAAAACTAATATTGATTTCTATGAGGAAAGTGACAATAAAGTAAAAACAAGGACTCAAATAAGCTTGAAGTCAGGGAAGCAAAATAAGGAAAATTTGGAAGCCAGCAGGAGACTTTAGGGTGGAGACGTTCCCCAGCAGGACCCTGAACAAGGTATGAAGGACATACTTAGACCAAGGACACAGGAGGAAGAAAGGAATAACATCAGTATCACACATGTTTAGCCCTCCCACTACCATTTTCCATGCTTTAACCATGTCAGACATTACTAACAGATCATGGCATTTCTACCTGTTGAGCATCATAGGGTTTTATGGTCTTTAGAGCATGTTCCTCCAGGCAGCCAGTAACCACAATTGGCATTATTAAAGATCACTCTGTTTTCTGTCTCCAGAATAGAATCAGAAATGCTCAGGCATTAGGCCTGCTATGCAGGAATCCTTGGGGAAATATGTTTCAACATGGGCTATATTTTTATAGGGCCTTGAATGTCAAAAAAGAGTTTGAACTTGTTTCCATGGGCAGTAAGAAGCCATTAATGATATGGTTCAGGGAAATGTTGTCATCAGGGCTGTTTTATGATTAGTCATTTTGTCTTTTGAGCTAGTTTCCAACCATGACTGCCCATTAGAATCCCTGGAAGGGCCATTAAAACTTGTAACTCTCAGACCACACCCACAATGTCTCAGGTGGTCCTATGAGCCTTGGTATTTGTTCAACCTCTTCTGGTAACTAAGTAAGAAGATAAATTTGAGATACAGTAATTTAGATGACAAATATACTGAAGTGGAGATCCTTTGTTATTCGTCTTTCCTGTATCCACATCAATCCAGCCCCATGTCTTGCATAGCGAAGATGCTTAGTATTCAGTTCATAGTGAATTAAGTCAGAGTCTTGCTAGGAGGGTGAGTTGCTCAGTCACTGTTCATGTACAATCATTTTCTTTATCCAGGTGAAAAAGTTTCAGAAGGGATACCAGCTAAAAATATTGAATCATAGCTGCATTTCTTCTCTTTTTTAATCTCAAACTTAATACTTTAATGCTCCGTGGAGACAGTCAATGCCTCCCGATATTTCTGGAATCATCCGTGTAAGTCTCCAACCTGCCTGACTCTGGGAGCCCCCAGCCTGCTTGCCGGCAGAAGCACTACTCTCTGCAGGGAACTCAGCTCAGCACTCAGGTTGTCATCCTGAACATAGCAAAAGAGATAAGATAGGGACAAGTAGTTTGCCAGTCTCAGGGATGCCTGGAGTCACCCTAGAATTTACAAGGGATACTTTAGAGGATTCTACCCACTGAGCTGCAAGACTGCCAGAAAACTGTAATTACAAAAGTTCACTGGGACCTTCCCACCGAAGGACACTGCCTTCTCTCAATCCATATAAAAGGGACACACTTCTTGTTCAGAGCAGTTCTTACCAGGATCTCTGCCTGCACAATAAATATTCCCTGCCTTATTGCCTTTACACAAGCCTGCTGGTCTCTGCTGCTGGCATACCTTACAGTACAGACAATCATTCTCTTTCCTTTTTTTTTTTTTTTTTCTTTTCCTTGATTTGATTTTAGGGAAGCTTCTACAGGGTGTTCAAGGTCTCACTACTAGATAGGACTCGTAGCAATTTACCTGATTACAGCCTCGCAAGAACTGGGATTGCAGGTGTGGGATTGCCATCTCAGCACATCCCAGGGGAGGGACTGGCAGGGCAGCCTGGGGGATCGAATCCCCAGCTCCTGTGCCTGCTTGCAGGTGCTTTAATCTGCTGAGCTATTTGGCCAACCCAATGGTTCTCTTTCTGTCTTTGATGTGTTGTGGGGCGTAAGAATTGTACAAAAGATTAGCTCAGATGATACATATCAACTGTGGTTAAGATCACTTGAATAGTTTGGAAAACTGAGAAGCAAGTGCTCAGTGGGGAACCTAACTTTATTTCCACTGATTTTTTTTTTTTTTTTTTTTTTAGTTATTTTTGGTGTACTTAAATCTATTCCAAAATCTCATGTCCTCCTGCTCAACTGCCCCTGTCCCTCTCAAGATAACCCAGTGATGCTACACCATCTAGAGCTTTCCACAATCCAAGCAGCCCACTGCAGCATGCAGACCGTAGATCCACATCAAGGTTGATTTATTTAATCCTCTTTTCTCCAATTAGAGGAAAATTAACTTCCATCTTTACATCTTTCATGGTCATGTACAACTTTAAATTTGTTAGCTAAGTTGACCATGCCCAGAATGCTTTTGTATGTTTCTGCACTGAGCCAACATTTGTAAGTTTTAATCAAATTGCTTCCTTCTTAACCCTCAGGGAAGATTTGGTGCTATCTAAATAATGATATTCACCAAAGCTTGTATTGCATTATGATAAGGTGATTGCTCTCCACTCCTGTTGCTCTTTCCTCCCTCTCTCTCTTTCTGTCTAATATATATATATGCATTATATATTATATATTATATATCATATGTACATATAGATCTCTATATATACATATATGTATAGGTTTATATAAATATATTACATATTCTATAGATATAGATCTCTATATACAATCTCTCTATATACATATATGTATAAATTTATATATTACATATTCTATAGATATATT
>PVJA010018139.1:0-23832 GCA_004027025.1 Myocastor coypus | reverse complement strand
CCTGTCTGGAGCCGGGTGTGGTGGCTCACGCCTGTAATCCCAGCACTCGGGAGGCTGAGGCAGGAGGATTGGCGCGAGTTCGAGATCAGCCTGGGCTACAGAAGTGAGCTCAGGACCAGCCTCAACTGCACAACAAGACCCTGTCTCAAAAAGACAAAAAAAAAAAAAAAAAAAAAAAAATCCTGTCTGTGTTCAATTCCCAGTACTGGAGAGAGAAAAACATTTTATAGTAAGTTTTCCATTCTAGGAGGCTGGGGCAAGGAAGATTACACATCGCAGCCTATGTTGATCACTTCACAACTTTAGCAAAATGAAAGGAAAGTAAATTTTAGAATTTTAACATGATTTTTATTTCCTAAAATTAAAAGTTTAAAGACTAGGCGTGGTGGCCCTTGCCTGTAATCCCAGCTCTTGGAAGGTTATAAACAGGTGGATCACTACAAGTCTGATCTAGTAGTGAGACCCTGAACACCCTGTAGACCCTTCCCTAAAATACAATGCAAAAAAGCAAATAAAGATTTGGCAGCACAGATACCTATATTCAAAGAATGTGGTAGTGAGCCGGGCGTGGTGGCGCACACCTGTAATCCCAGCACTTGGGAGGCTGAGGCAGGAGGATGGGTGAGTTCAAGACCAGCCTGGGCTACAAAAGTGAGCTCAAGGCCAGCCTCAACTGCATAGTGAGACCCTGTCTCAAAAAGACAAAAATAAATAAATAAATAAAAGACAAAAAACAACAAAAAAAAACCCACAAAGAATGTGGTAGTGTTCATAGATAACTGTTCTAGGCACTGCTGTTCAGCAATAGTACAAATGACTGCTATACAAGAGGGGGTTTTTGTTTTCTTTTTTTTAAAGACCAAAAGGATGATATTCTTAGCAGTTACAGAACCAGCCTATGAGGCTCTAAGCATGTTAGCCATACCCTATTTTTTTGTTACATGCTGAAAATGGTGCTCTAGGGATCTGTCCAAGAATTTGATAAGTATTTTAAGTTATGAGGGTTGGAGAGATCGCTAGGCAATCTGAGTGCCTGTCTGGTAAGCACAAGGATCTGGGTTCAATCCCAGGTACCCCATGCCATGCCACTGCATATGCTACTGTATGCTGTGCCAGGACTGAAATCGGGCTAGTGGTGCAAGCCTGTAATAACAGCACAGAGAAGGCTGAGACAGGTGGATCACTGCAAGTCTGAGCTGCACAGTGAGACCCTGTACCAAATAAATTTTAAAAATTTAAGCTATGAAATACCGGAGTAGCTAAATGGGCAAGTTTGATACTGAACAGAAGGGCAGCTGTTTTATTTTCATTTTTTAAAATGTATAGACCAGCTGGGTGTGGTGGCGCACGCCTGTAATCCCAGCACTTGGGAGGCTGAGGCAGGAAGATCAGTGCGAGTTTGAGACCAACCTGGGCCACAAAAATGAGCTCAAGGCCAGCCTGAACTGTACAGCAAGACCCTGTCTCAAAAAGGCAAAAAAAAAGAAAGAAAAAAAAATGTATAGGCCTACCAGCATTATAATTCTTAATATTTGACATTAAAACTTGAAGAAATTTTTGAAGTCAATAGTCTTCAGACATAAGTGAAAATTTGTGAAATTGGGATGATTGCTGAGATTAATAAGGCTTTAATATAGAATTATCCATTCTTTTTTGGTCATAGGTTTATCATATCTGTCAAGCAAGCTTTTAATCAGTTGCAAATAATGTTCTGAAAATTTTATACTCAATTTTTTCAGAAATCAGTTTTACTGTATAAGAAATATAGTCACTAAAGAAGAGGTGTGCATGTGTGTGTTTGAAGCCAGAAGGGAAATGTTATTTAAAAAAAAAAAAATTGTGTTTCCTTCCCCGTAGTTTTTCAGGATGCTTGTTAGCAGAAGATATTCTAGTTAAATCTAAGGAAAGAAAATGGCCAGATAAAAAATTGGGAGATGTCATTAATTTTGCTAATCTTCTCATTTTGATCTCTGGCATGTGTACTGTGTGAGCTTAGATAGCTTCGTGCAACTGTTTTGGCCTGGGATGCTTTGCTTTAATTATAGCTTGGTTTCTTAGCAGGACTTAGTGAAAGCTTATTCTGAGATCAGTAAGAATCTTTAGGTTATATAGTAGTGGAAACTTAGATTGGGGGTGCAATTCATAGCATTTATGTTTGAATTAAGTACATTAAAATTGTTCACATTTTAGGAACAAGAATGAAACATGAAAGGGGAGGAGGGTAAAGAGTATGGGGAGCATTAGAGAATTCAATAAATTCTCTGTTAGAAACTACTCTATTGAGTAATTTTAAAAACTATTAAATTGTTAAAAAAAAAACCAAACAAAAACAAACAAAACAAAAAAACAACTAGTGATTTGCACTTTACCTGCTGGTTTTTCCATTTGGTAGATAACATTCTGAACTCCAGCAGAGTTTTATAATCCCCACGTGCTTAAATATACTAAATGTTCTTTTTCCATTAAGGTTAATGTTCGTGAAGAAATTGAAGAGTTTTTTCCAAGAATGTGGAAGATAAATCAAGATAAAAGAAGGCTAATGAAAAGTATTAAAGATCAGAAAATTAAAATTGAATGGGGGAAAAAATTGAACAGAAGATTGGTCAGATAGAAGCACTTGAATATTTTTTTAAGGCTATTTTGAATTGTTTGAATTGGGGAAGAATACACGAAGTATGAAAAATGAAAAAATGAAGAATGAAGAGAAGTAGAAAGCAAGAGTGAAGTAGAATTAAAAGAATCTGGAAGAATGAATGGGTCCTAGGTTAAGTAAATGTATGGTTTATGTTCCAGTGTCTGTATGATCAAGTTGTAGATGAATTTGCATGATTACTTAGTTAATAGAGAATTGGTGATCTGGTTCAAGTAGGGAATTATTGAGGACAGTTAGCAGTATTAACAATGGGCTATTAATGAGCTGAAATTTTTTTCTGGAGGGTGTTGCCTAACCATTTGTTTTTCAGGAGCAATCAATATAAATAATTACGGTACTTTAAATGTTAGGTGTTAGGCATCTACATGACCAGTGCCATTTGTAATACTGTCTTCTTTGTTAGGAGTCTCGCTCTCAGTCAAAATCTCCAACCGGAACTCCTGCTCGTGTAAAATCGGAGAGCAGGTCAGGATCTCGTAGTCCATCAAGGGTTTCCAAACACTCTGAATCCCATTCTCGATCGAGATCCAAATCCCGGTAAGTGTCTGTAAGGATTTTGTTTGTTTGTTTGTTTTGTTTGTTTGTTTTTGTGGTACGGGGGATTGAACTCAGGACCCTGCACTTGCCAGGAGCGTGCTTATTCTGCGGAGCTATCTCCCCGGCCCCTTAAAATATTTTTCAGTTGAGTTTTTCTAGCAAATGGGTTTTGTCAAATCCGTTTGACTAAATTTTGTGTAGGAATTTCTACCAAAGTTTCACATTAAGACATTCTCAGGTTAGCCGGGCGTGGTGGCGCACACCTGTAATCCCAGCACTCGGGAGGCTGAGGCAGGAGGATCGGTGTGAGTTCGAGACCAGCCTGGGCTACAAAAGCGAGCTCAAGGCCAGCCTGAACTGCATAGTGAGACCCTGTCTCAAAAAAGACCAAAAAAAAAAAAAAAAAAAGACATTCTCAGGTTGCAGAACTTAGTAATAAATAATATACTCTACGTAAATGCTTAGACTTCTCTGTACTCTAATGAGAAGAGGTGATGTGGTATGTTGTACTAGTTTATACTAATTGCTTGTCTTTGGGGGCAGGGAGGAACAGGGCCTTGAGTTCACTATAGCCTTGAGTTCAGGCTAGCCTTGCAGTCCTTCTGCCTCCTATTCCCAGGTGCTGTTACAGTAAGCATATGCCACCAAACTTGATTATAGTTTGAGTTTTGTTTTTTTGTTGTTGTTGTTTTGTTTTGTTTTGTTTTTTTTAGCCTTAGATTTCATCCATCCTTTATAAGAAAATTGTAATTCAAATGTTGGAGTTGGAACTCTTAGTCAGATGAAAATGGAGAGAAAAAAAAACCCCAAATGATGACAGCAGAAACTTTGGTGATGTGTTGCATGATTTGCTGTATCAAATAGCTGCGTATACTTGCATGTGTCAAAAAAAATTTTTAAATCTGAACAATATCACATGTAGTGCACACCTGTAAGCACTTTAGGAGACAGAAGCAAAAAGATTTACAGCATAGCCTGGGCAACATTAAATAAGCTGAGCCTAATGGCCCTCAATTTATAATCCCCACACTCAGGAGGCTGGGGCAGGAGAATCAAGTGAGGTCAAGGACAGCCTGAAGCCTGAACTGCATAGCAAGATCTTGTCTCAAAAATATTTTTTTAAATGCATGGAGGAGGCTGGTGAGATAGCTCAGCAGTCTAAGCACCTGCTTTGGCAAACACAAGGACCAGGGTTTGATTCTCAGTCTTGCAAGCCACACTGGCCCTGCCCCTGGGGCATAATGAGCCTGTAAACTAGTCCTGGCATGGTGGCACATGCCTGTAACCCCAGCACTGGGGAGGCTAAAAACAGGGTCACTATGAGTCCAAGCAGCAAAGTGAGCCCCTGCACCAAATACATCAAAATTTAATTAATAAAATGGTGAGAGGGAAAGAGGAATGAAGCAAAGAAAAGAAAGGACTGTGAGTGTACCATACTCCTTATTAGAGTACAGAGAAGTCTTAAGCATTTGAATCCATACTCCCTGGATTCAATCCATAGTACCACCAAAACAAAATTAAAACTATAAAACAGAAGAATGCAAAGACTTAAGTTCCATCCCCAATAACAAAAATCAACAAACCTGGACATGAAATGTCTGCATAGATTTTGCTTGCAAAAGAACAAAAGAATTCATTAAAAGGTTGTATTTCTCTTGAAGGTCACAGTGATAGTGTTTTCTCTGTTAAGCCCAAGATCAAGTGAATCCATGCCAGATTTACTAACCATTTCAAGTATTTCATTAAACCCACATGTGCAGAATAATGCTGGCTAGAATTTGGGTATAGAAATCAGAAATGAGCATGTTTTTGTCTTTTATGCACATATTCTTTATTTCCTTCCCAGCATTAATTTTTTTCACAACGTATTTGACAGATTTAAGGCAAAGATAATTATGGGTGTATTTTACATATCTCCTGTTGATTCTTGTTTAAAAGTAACAATTGATACTTTCTATGACAGGTTGGGCTATAAATTAGTACTACTGAGGAAAATGGGGAATATCCTCAATAGTACTAATTGGTATTGCACAAACCCAAGTTTTCTTTATATATACCTCCACTCATTACCCCCAAGTGATTATTATTTTATGGCTGGCCTAGCCTGCCCTGAGAGTGGGGCTGATGCAGCATTTGGTGCCAGGGACTGAGGTCCCTGCAGTTGCCTAAGCAGATGCTTTAGACTGCTGAGCCATCTCACTGGCCCCCCCAAATGATTACTTTTAGATAGTAGACCGTTTATATTTTTCCTCTCAGAAACTTTTTTTTTTCCTTCAAAAACTCAGAATCATTAAGCCAAGCATGGTGATGTATGCCAGTAATCCCAGATCTTTGGGAAACTCAGGCAAGGGAATTATAAATTCAAGACCAAGACTGGACAATTTAACATGATCTAGCCTCATTGAATTCCCTGTCAGCTCAGTGATAGAGCACTTACTTATCCTCTGCAAGCTCAGGATTCAATTCTTAATACTTTCTTTTTTTTTTTTGTGGGACCAGGGTTCAAACTCACGACCTTGCACTTGCCCAGCAGGCACTTGTGCCTCGGAGCTATCTCCCCAGCCCCTCAATTCTTAATACTTTCAAATCAAAAACTACATAGTGTTGAACCCCTAACCCCCACCACCACCTCTCTGCCTCTTTTTGAGACCAGCTCTTGCTATGCAGTTGCAGCTAGCCTTGAACTCACTTTGTAGCCCAAGTGAACTCACAGTGATCCTCCTACCTCAGCCCCACAAGTGCTGGGACTATAGGTGTGCGCCATGCCCAGACCTCTCTCTCTCTTTGAGACCATTGTCTCATTATGAATTTCAGGCTGACCTGGAACTCGCTTTGTAACCCACCCAGGCTGGCCTTGACACAGTGTTAGTCTTAATACTTACTAAGTTAGTTTCTAAATATCCTAATTGCTTCCAGATTTTGTGCCATCATCACTTAATTGTTTGGTGATGGGCCTGTGCATTCTAGGCAAGTGCTCTACCACTGAGCTATACCCAGTGCTTTTTCATTATTGCCTTGAAATGGCATCAAAGATCTCTCTCTCTCTCTCTCTCTCTCTCTCTCTCTCTCTCTTTTTAAATCACCCAGTTTTATTGCTTGTTGCCTTTTGTTCATAATTATCCTTCGTTAGTTTTATTTTCTTCCCTGTTGTGCTTTTATGTTCTTAAGGTTTTTTTTGTTTTGTTTTTTGGGGGGGGGTTTTGTACCAGGAAACGAACTCTGGACCTCACACTTGCCAGGCAGGCACTTAGGCCACCAAGCCATCATCTCCTCAGCACAGTGCTCTTAAGTTTTGTGGCCCTTAAAATTTATATTTATTGGTTGCTTCATAGAAGTTAGTTTGTTGGGGGGTTTTTTGTTTTATGGGGGGTTTTGTTTGTTGGGTGGTATTTTTAGTACAGAGTCTCACTACATTGACAGGGCTCATAGCAATCCTCCTGTTTTCAGTCTCCTGAGCACTGGGATTACAGGCCACAGCCCCACCCAGTCTCAGCCAGCCTTTCAGAGTCCCCCAGGAGGGGGCTCACAAAACTTTGGGGATCAAACCCCAGTTGCTGCTGAGCTATCTGACCAGCCCATAGAAGTTAGTTTGTATGACTAACATCACTTTGAGCCTCTTGAGTTTAATCGAATTACATGAATGGTAAAGTTATTTAAAATTTTCTGATAAATCATAGACTAAAAAGTACCTATTAAATAGATGGAGGGGCCTGGCAGGATGGCTCAGTGGTCTAAAGTGCCTGTTTAGGAAAGCTTAGGTGGCTGCAGGGACCGCGGTTCAATCCCTGGCACCACATGCTGTGCCAGCCCTGCCCTCGGGGCGGGCTGAGCCGGCCATAAAACTAATGAATAAACAAACAAAAAGTTATAAATAAATAAATAAATAAATAAATGGACATTTAGGTTGTTAATGAATTAACTTAGCACATACTAGATTGCAGCAAACTAAAGGAACTAATGATTAGCAGCGGATCTATATAGCTAATATTTCTATGCAAGGGAGTACAGACGTTAGCATGCCTGTAATCCCAGTACTCAGGAGGCTGAGGCAGGAGGATTGCTGTGAGTTTGAGACCAGCCTGATGTCCTTTTTCTCATAGCTGGTACAAATACCTGACACATAAAATGAAGGAAGGAAAGATTAAGCTCACAGTCACTGAAGGTTTCAGTCCATACTCAGCTGGCTCTAGGGCAGTGTGGCACATTGTGGCAGAGCAGTTGTTCATGGTGGCAACAAAGAACAAGAATCAACGGGAGGAGCAGTGGTAGCAGTGACTACAGAGAGCAAGCCTTACATGTTCTATTCAGGATATGTGCTACAGGCTGGGTGTAGTACTCGCTACAGGCTGGGTGTAGTACTCACACCTATAATCCCAGTGGATCATGAGTTAATCACAAACTCTAAAAGTCCACCCCATGACTTACATGGGGCTTGAAGGTACACCTATATGTACACCATAACAACTGGGCTAAAAAGTGAGTTCAAGGCCAGCCTGAGAGTCATACCAAGTCTATGTGTCAAAAAGAATAAAAGAGAAGGAAAGAGCAGGAAAAAAAAAAAAAAATATAGAAATCTGGGAAAGGCCGGGCGTGGTGGCTCACGCCTGTAATCCCAGCACTTGGGAGGCTGAGGCAGGAGGATTGGTGCGAGTTCGAGACCAGCCTGGGCTACAAAAGTGAGCTCAAGGCCAGCCTGAACTGCATAGCAAGACTCTGTCTCAAAAAGACAAAAAAAAAAAAAGAAAGAAATCTGGGAAAGAATGTTGCAAGAATTTTATGGCACAAGTGCCTGCCTGGTAAGTGCCAGGTCATGCGTTTGAACCCGTTCCACCAAAAAAAAAAAAAAAAATACTTTAGCATGTTTATAAGGTTTTGGAAAGAATAGTGGGGTGTGGTGGTGCATGCCTACAGTCCCAGCACTTGGGAAACTGAGGCAGGAGTATCAGTGCAAGTCTGAGACCAGCCTGGGCTGGCTGGCTGGATGGATGGATGGATGGATAAAATGGGAAGAGTAAGCCGGGCGTGGTGGCACATGCCTGTAATCCCAGCACTCCGGGAGGCTGAGGCAGGAGGATCGGTGCGAGTTCGAGACCAGCCTGGGCTACAAAAGTGAGCTCAAGGCCAGCCTGAGCTGCATAGTGAGACCCTGTCTCAAAAAGACCAAAAAAAAAAAAAAAAAAAAAATTGGAAGAGTGCATGTTAAAAGGACACCAAGAAGAAAGGAAAAATGGCTGCAGTGCGTTCAGAGAACAAGATACTTTTTCCTTAGAAAAGAAAAAGGTTACAAGAATACAAAAAAGGGTATTAAACGAGAATAAGAGACTAGGGAAAATGCCATAGGATTGACTGACTACAATTTTGTATATGCCTAGATTTTGATATTCAGAAAGACAGTGATGTTAAGTAAGCTGAAGTACCTGTGGCATAGAGTATCATGAAGCTTCTCTTCTGCAGGGTTAAGAATGTAAGTTTACAGAACAAAAATTAGAGAAAATGAAGGGCCTCAAGGATTGCCAATATTTTGGCCCTAGCCCTTCAGAGTCAGTGAGGACTTAGGATATAAGAGTACCTGTGCTGTATCATCCTATAATTCAGTGGTTTCCCAAATTTTCTGTGCAAGGAGATTATGAGACTACAGAGGAGAGGGATTGATGATGTATAGTGTGCCTAAGGAGAATCACCTAGAGAGAAAAATTCTCTTGGGCTTTCACAGAGAGCACACTGGTCAAGCAGTGGCCGTGACTCATCATCCAGACAGCTGACACTGCCAACAGTTCAAAATAAACTCTGAGGGGATCTGACTGACTTTGTGAAATACAAAAGTTATATGTTTTGTTATACAGGTCTTGCTTTAACTTGTCCTTAACCACCCAGCAGAAAAGTCTAACCACAAGGCATAAAACGTAAAGCTAGATTAGTATGCTGAACTGTAAAAGGCTTAAGTCAACAGCTTCTAAGATTGCCAATTCTGCCAATAACTCATTGTGATTATGGAATACTGGACTATGTATACAACTACTTTCTCTTAGTTCAATGAGAAGATTTTTATTTATTTATTTTTTTTTTTTTTTGTCTTTTTGAGACAGGGTCTTGCTATGCAGTTCAGGCTGGCCTTGATCTCGCTTTGGTAGCCCAGGCTGGTCTCGAACTCACACCGATCCTCCTGCCTCAGCCTCTCAAGTGCTGGGATTACAGCCCTGCGCCACCAGGTCCGGCTGAGAAGAAATTTTTTGTGCCAACAATGATTAGAAAAATTATCCTACATTGGGCCCGGCAGGATGGCTCAGTGGTCTAAAGCGCCTGCTTAGGAAAGCTTCGGCAGCTGCAGGGACTGCGGTTCAATCCCTGGCACCACATGCTGCGCCAGCCCTGCCCTCAGGGCAGGCTGAGCCAGCCATAAAAATAAATAAATAAACAAAAGTTCTGAAACAAGAAAAAAAAAATTTTTTTTTTTTAAATTTTTTTTTGTCATTTTTGAGACAGGGTCTCGCTATGCAGTTCAGGCTAGCCTTGAGCTCACTTTTGTAGCCCAGGCTGGTCTCGAACTCACACTGATCCTCCTGCCTCAGCTTCCCAAGTGCTGGGATTACAGGCGAGAGCCACCACGCCCGGCAAAATTTTTTTTTAATCTAGGGAAAAAAAAAAGAAAAATGATCCTACATTATCTACATCCTGTGCTCTATATAACTACTAGGAGGACAATATGCATTGTATCGATTATTGGTTGTGTACTACTGACATGTTTTTTAAAATGTCACATTCTTATTAAAAGGGAAAAGAAAAAAAATAAATGAAATGCAAAAAAAAAAAAAGAAAGAAAGATAACAACCGGGGCCCGGCAGGATGGCTCAGTGGTCTAAAGCGCCTACTTGGGAAAGCTTGGGTGGCTTCAGGGACCACGGTTTGATCCCCAGCACTACATGCTGCGCCAGCCCTGCCGTCAGGGCGGGCTGAGCCAGACATAAAAATGAGTGAATAAACAAAGGTTCTGAAACAAGGAAAAAAAAAAAAAAATTAAGGCCGGGTGTGGTGGCTCACGCCTGTAATCCCAGCACTCGGGAGGCTGAGGCAGGAGGATCGGTGCGAGTTCGAGACCAGCTTGGGCTACAAAAGTGAGCTCAAGGCCAGCCTCAACTGCATAGCGAGACCCTGTCTCAAAAAGACAAAAAAAAATTAAAATTAAAATAAATTAAAAATAAAATGAGTGAATAAACAAAAAAAATAAAATAAAAAAGAAAACAATAGCCTGGGAATATCCTCCATGATCAAGTGCTTGTTTGAGCTTCATTATACAAAAATGGACAATAATTATAGAGGCAGGAATATACATGTGCAACCTTGGAATAAAAAAACTATTAGGCATTTTTTACAGGTTTTTTTAAATATGAATTTTTTTCTCTCAAAGGTCAAGGTCAAGGAGGCATTCTCATAGACGATACACTCGATCTAGATCCCACTCTCACTCTCATAGAAGACGCTCTCGAAGTAGGTCATATACCCCTGAATACCGGCGGCGAAGGAGCCGAAGTCACTCGCCAATGTCTAACCGCAGAAGACATACAGGAAGCAGGGTATGTAATACACAAGTTACTTATTTTTCTCTTTCCTGTATAGTGATAACATAATATTTTGCTTCTGTAAGAGGCTCTTGTTTCTGTTTTCTTTTGTTTTGAGACAGGATCTTGCTGTCCCAAAACAGAACTCAGCCTAGGGGCTGAGAAAATAGCTCTGTGGCACAAGTGCCTGCCTGGCAAGTGCAAGGTTGTGAGTTCAAACTCGGGTCAAAGAAAAAAAAAAAAAAGCTGAGCCTGTATGATTCAGGCTGGCCTTTTAACTCCTGATTATCCTCTTGCCTCAGCCTCCTGAGTGCTGGGATTATAGGCATAAACTACCAAGCCCAGCCATATTTTTTCATTTTTGTTAAGAAATAGGGTCTTTTTTAAAAAAATTTTGTGAATTATTGAAAAATTTTGTGATTTATTGATTGATTGATTGATTGATTTTTCTTGTTTCAGAACCTTTGTTTGTTTATTCACTCATTTTTATGGCCAGCTCAGCCCGCTCTGAGGGCAGGGCTGGCACAGCATGTGGTGCCAGGGATCAAACATGGTCCCTGAAGCCGCCCAAGCTTTCCCAAGCAGGCGCTTTAGACCACTGAGCCATCCTGCCTGGGCCCCCGCCTTTTTTTTTTTTTTAAGAATTTTATTTTATTTTCTTGTTTCAGAACGTTTGTTTATTTTTATGGCCAGCTCAGTGTGCCCTGAGGGCAGGGCTGGTGCAGCATGTGGTGCCAGGGATCAAACCACGGTCCCTGAAGCTGCCAAAGCTTTCCTAAGCAGGTGCTTTAGAATACTCAGAGGGCCCCCAAGATAGGGTCTTAACAGTGTTGACCAGGTGGGCCTAACAGACCCAAACCTAGGCTCAAACTGCTCTACTGCTTCAGCAGGACCAAGGCTTATATAACTAGCCCAGTCTAGGCTACTATTTGAGAAGTCCTACTACAAAAATTCCTTAATTAGCTGCCTTAGCTTTCAGAATTTAAAAAAAAGTTTATGCAATAGATAAGCTAATAAAGGAAATATCACCATTTTATTTAGCAAGCCTGTATGTATTTCATAATACCTGTTACTACAAAGGAGTTTTTTTGTTTGTTGCACTTTTGAGTAGATTGAAAAGATGAAATTGGGAGAGATATGTTCTAGGAATTAAAATGAAAAGCATATACTGAGGTGAGAGAACAATCTGATAAATTTCACTATCATGGAATGAAGACAAGAAAATAACAAGATCTTCCCAAATGTGTTGGGACAGTCCTATAATCCCAACACTTTGGTAGGGTAAGAAAGAGGGTTGGGCCAGCAAGGTAGCTCAGCAGCCTAAACCACCTGCTTAGGCAAGTGCAAGGACCGTGATTCTATTCCCTGGCACCACACAGCTGTGGCAGTGCCACCTCCCAGGGCAGACAGTCAGCCACAAAAAAAAAAAAATCACAGATTTGGCCCTACCTTGACCACTTAGTGCGACCCTCTAAAAAAATATAGAAGATCTGGGAGTGTAGTGCTTAAATCCTCTGGGTTTGTCATCCTGTAACACAAGAGAACACCAAAAACTAAAGTACTAATTATAGCTAACATTTCTGCTCAATATGTAATTCTTTAACATATTAAAACTCTTTAACATCTCTAAGGCAAGCTGTCATGCTATAGAATGAGAACATGAAGTATGGGATGTGTGATGCTGAAATATATTCAATTTGCTAGCTGGCAAAGCCCAGGTATTGATAGGCCACCTGATTCATACCTTTCTGCTGTGCGAGTGTGCTTCTCTCACCTAGGATTGTCATTTAACTGTATTGTAGTGCATCAGTATTTAATGATGGTTAGAAACCTGCATGTTTAATTTTAAAATATGGATCAGGAATATACTGAAAGAATACCCTTGCTAAAGAAGGAAAAATATATATCTAAATCAATGGTCAGGGCCTGGTAGGATGGCTCAGTGGTCTAAAGCACCTGCTTAGGAAAGCTTGGTCAGCTGCAGGGACCACGGTTTGATCCCCGGTACCACCTGCTGTGCCAGCCCTGCCATGAGGGCAGACTGAGCCAGCCATAAAAATAAACAAAAGTTCTGGAACAAGAAAAAAAATAAAATAAAATAAAAATTTAAAAATTGAGCCGGGCGTGGTGGCGCATTCCTGTAATCCCAGCACTTGGGAGGCTGAGGCAGGAGAATTGGTGCGAGTTCGAGACCAGCCTGGGCTACAAAAGTAAGCTCAAGGCCAGCCTGAACTGAACAGTGAGACCCTGTCTCAAAAAGGAAAAAAAAATCTTAAAAAAAAAAAATTAATTAATGGTCAGATACATATATATACATCAGGGCCAGGGAGACCCCTTAGCAGCAAGAGCACCTGCCTGGTGGTTTATGCAGGGTCCTAAGTTTGATCCCCAATACTGTTTTATACTGTTTTTTGTTTGTTTGTTTTTAATTCTTTTCTTTTTTTGTCTTTTTTGAGACAGGGTCTCACTATGCAGTTGAGGCTGGCCTTGAGTTCACTTTTGTAGCCCAGACTGGTCTCGAACTTGCACCGATCCTCCTGCCTCAGCCTCCCTAGTGCTGGGATTACAGGCGTGCGCCACCACGCCCAGCTAAAAATATTTTAAACTTAACAATGGTTGTATTACATATTTTCATCACCCAATACTATTTAAAAGAAAAGCCCCATGGGGCCCAGCAGGATGGCTCAGTGGTCTAAAGTGCCTGCAGGTGGCTGCAGGGACCCCAGTTCGATCCCCCATGCTGTGCCTGCCCTGCCCTCAGGGCAGGCTGAGCCGGCCATAAAAAGAAATAAACAAAAAAAAATTCTGAAACAAGAAAGAAAAATAAAAGAAAAGCCCCAAAGAAGTCACATTAAATATTAACTATCAGGGTTTTGAAGGATGAATACATTCTGCCAAATCACTGGTGAATTTTTAGCTGCCTTAGTTTTTTGGGGTGGGAATACCAAGAATTAAACTCAGGACCTCGGTAGCCCATCCCCTTTTATATGGCCAGCTTAGCCCACTCTGGGGGCAGCGCTGGTGCAGCATGTGTGGTACAAGAGATTGAACTAAGGTCCTTGAGCATTTGCCTAAGCAGGTGCTTTAGACAGCTGAGCTATCTCACCAGCCCTGCCCTAGTTTCTTTTAAAGTCTTACTTTCCTACTTCATACTTTTATCTTGAGAAGTGATAAAATCTTACTTTGAAATAGGATGACAGGCTGGGCATGGTGGCTCACGCCTGTAATCCCAGCACTCGGGAGGCTGAGGCAGGAGGATCGGTGCGAGTTCGAGACCAGCCTGGGCTACAAAAGTGAGCTCAGGACCAGCCTCAACTGCATAGCGAGACCCTGTCTCAAAAAGACAAAAAAAAAAAAGAAATAGGATGACAGTACATATCTATTACCCCATCAACTCAGAAAACAGGAGAATTGCAAGTTCATGGCCAGCCTGGGTAACTTAGCAAGACTGTCTCAAAATTTAAAGAAAAGGGGCCTGGCAGGATGGCTCAGTGGTCTAAAGCACTTGCTTAGAAAAGCTTAGGCAGCTGCAGGGACCATGGTTCCATCCCCGCCACCACATGCTTCGCCAGCCCTGCCCTCAGGGCAGGCTGAGCCGGCCATAAAAAGAAATAAACAAAAATTTTTTTTTTTTGAAACAAGGGGGAGGAATAAATAAATAAATTCTTTTTAAAAATCTAAAAAAAATTTTTTTTTAAGAAAAATGGGTATAATGGCACATGCCTAATAATCTCAGCACTTTGAGAGGCTGGCTTTGGGAGTTCAAGGCCAGACGGGAACATAACAAGGCCTTGTTTCAAAAACGAAGAGGCTGGGGATGTGACTCATTAGTAAAATCACTTGTGTAGCATGTTTAGAACCTAGTACAGGAGCCTGGCAGGATGGGTCAGTGGTCTAAAGCACCTGCTTAGGAAAGCTTGGACAGCTGCAGGGACCGCGGATCAATCCCCGGCACCACATGCTGCGCCAGCCCTGCCCTCAGGGCAGGCTGAGCTGGCCATAAAACTAATAAACAAAAGTTCTGAAACAAGAAAAAATAAAGTAAAATTAAAAAAAAACCACACAGCTAAAAATAAAGCTTAATTGTAAATGATTATACATGTGTATATATTACATGTATACACACATATATACAATAGGTATGAGCACTGAGGTATATCTCTGGCATGTACTGTTATATTTTTGGTTTTTTGTGGGGTTTTTTGTTGTTTATTTTTTGCATTTTTGAGACAGGGTCTCATTATGCAGTTTAGGCTGGCCTTGAGCTCACTTTTGTAGCCCACGCTGGTCTCAAACTCACACCAATCCTCCTGCCTCAGCCTCCCAAGTGCTGGGATTATAGGCATGCACTACCACACCCAGCCAGTACTGTTGTATTTTGATTTGGGTTTCTGTTGTACTTCAAGCTGACCTTGAATTGAACTTGCAGTAATCTCCCTTGCAGCCATAGTCTTCCTTAGTGCTGGGATTACAGGAGTGTACTACCATGCATGGCTATTTGTTTTAATTAAACTTGTAATCACATCTTTATTCAATAGGCAAATCCAGATCCCAATACTTGTCTTGGAGTGTTTGGCCTCAGTTTGTATACAACAGAGAGAGATCTTCGTGAAGTATTTTCTCGATATGGACCATTGAGTGGTGTCAATGTAGTTTATGATCAGCGGACTGGGCGATCTCGAGGATTTGCTTTTGTGTATTTTGAGAGAATAGATGACTCAAAAGAGGTAAATACATTTTTATAATTTTCACATTGAAATTGTTTTACACATATGATGTTTGTGGAACCCCGGGGATCAAACTCAGGACCTTGCACTTGCCAGGCAGGCACTTGTGCCACTGAGCTATTTCCCCTGCCCTAATAATGGTATTGGATTGCTACTAAAATTTAACTATTTTCAGGCTGGGGCTATAGCTGAGTGGTAAAGAATTTAGCTAGCCTAAGTGAGGTCCTAGTCTACTTCACTGCAAAACAAAAAAGAAACAAACAAAAAAAAAAAAAGACTAATTCCTGTTTCTGTAGGTGTTATGTTTTTCTCTGTCTGATTTAAACTCACGCATCATTCCATTAGCATACCCACAGTTTTGAGTTTTCAGTTTTTAAACTCTCTCCATATTCTGGAGTTGAAAATAAATGTTTTTTTAAAAATTGTAATCGGGGCCTGGCAGGATGGCTCAGTGGTCTAAAGCTGCTTGGGAAAGCTTGGGCCGCTTCAGAGACCGCGGTTTGATCCCCGGCACCACATGCTGCGCCAGCCCTGCCCTCGGGGTGGGCTGAGCGGGCCGTAAAGATGAGTGAATAAACAAAGGTTCTGAAACAAGAATAAAAATAATAAATAAAATAAAAATAAAAAAATAAAAATTGTAATCATTTATGTGTATATTTATTTCTTTGATACAGGGCCTCACTATAGTGGTCCTCTCTCAGCCCCTGTAGTGCTGGGATTACATGCACACTCTACCATAATTGGTTTCTGTGGCCAGCACAGCACACAGTACTAAGGATCAGACTGTGGTCCTTGCACTTGCCAGGCAGGCACTTAGACCATGAGCTATCTCCCCAGCCCCAAAATAAAATATCCATACTTGTAACATATGCAGTCACGACAAAAAGTGGTTTAATTAAAACTTTGGGTCAGGCGTGAATATAGCATGCTTGTAGTCCTAGCACTCTGGATGGAGTCTGGGGTGGGAGGATCACTGACTTCAAGGCTAGCCTGAGCTACATAGCAAGGCCCTGTCTCAAAGAAACTTTGGAAATATAAATTGGCACTAGGGAGTAGAAGCCAGAGATTCCACTAAATATTCTACATATGACAATGCAGTGTGCTTGAGTGTGGACACACATATCTATAATCCATCCCAGCTACTCTTTAAGCTGAGGTGCAAGGCCCATTTGAACCTATATAGTTTTGGAGCCAGCCAGTGACCCTGTCTGTAAAAACGAAAATGATGTAGTGTATGCAGGATGACTCTTTGCAGTTTAATCAGCAGGCCCAACATGTTAGTAGGGCCCAAGATTGACAGAAATCCTGAATAAATCTAACAAATAATATTTTAGTGTCTGTAAGTCATTTATGTGACAATCTAATGTCTTTTTTTTTTTTTTTTTTTTTTTAATGGGACCAGGGTTCAAACACAACCTTGCACTTGCCAGGCAGGCAGTTGTGCCATGTAGCTATGACAATCTCATGTCTTAATTCTGCATTATCATGACTTTTTGTTACATATGTGTGATTTATTTGTTCCTGTCCTCAAAGATAAAAGTATGGGGGTCTGGCAGGATGGCTCAGTGGTCTAAAGCACCTGCAGGTGGCTGCAGGGACCGCGCAGTTCAATCCCCGGCACTACATGCTGTGCCAGCCCTGCCCTCAGGGCAGGCTGAGCCAGCCATGAAAATAAATAAACAAAAGTTCTGAAACAAGAAAAAAAAAAAAAAAAAAGATAGGGGGCCTGGCAGGATGGCTCAGTGGTCTAAAGCGCCTGCTTAGGAAAGCTTGGGCGGCTGCAAGGACTGTGGTTGGATCCCCACCACCACAGGCTGCGCCAGCCCTGCCCTCAGGGCAGGCTGAGCTGGCCATAAAAATAAACAAACAAAAGTTCTGAAACAAGAAAAAAATAAAATAAATTTTAAAAACATTTTTAAAAAGGTATGATTTAGCAATGTTAGAGCATGTCTAGGGTGGTGATGCATTATATTTTAGCACTTAGGAGACTGTGACCGGCAAACCATTGAGTCCAGGACATGTCTGGACTACATAATAAGATCCTGTCTCAAAAGAAGGAAAAAGACAGTACAGCCAGGCATAGTATTGTCAGCACTCAGGGAGACTGAAGTAGGAGGAATACATACATGATCCCAGACTGGGCAACACTGACTTAGGGAGAGAGACTCTCTCAAAATTTAAATTTAAAACCAAAAATCTTGGGAGTGTGGCTCATTGTGAAAGCTTGGTTTCAGTTGCCCTCTTGCTTTGTTTCTGGATAAAATAAGAATAGCTCATGGGGTCTAAAATTTGTAAATATTTCCATGAATTATATTTATTGTGACTAAGGACAAAGCCATGGATGGGTTGTTTTTTTGTCTTTTTGAGACAGGGTCTCGCTATGCAGTTGAGAGGCTGGTCCTGAGCTCACTTTTGTAGCCCAGGCTGGTCTCGAACTCACGCCAGTCCTCCTGCCTCAGCCTCCCAGAGTGCTGGGATTACAGGCATGCGCCACCACGCCCGGCTGGATGGGGTTTTTATCAGCTCAGATAATAGACATTTTCCTTTCTTTTGGTGCTCACTAGGTGGCAATATAACAACTTAAGTGATATTAAGTTAGTTGCAGTCTCAACCACCAAACTGCAGTTTTTAATTTGAGTTACCCGGGGCCTGGCAGGATGGCTCAGTGGTCTAAAGTGCCTGCTTAGGAAAGCTTGGGTGGCTGCAGGGACCGCGGTTCCATCCCCAGCAACACATGCTGCGCCAGCCCTGCCCTCAGGGCAGGCTGAGCCAGCCATAAAAATAAACAAACAAAAGTTCTGAAACAAAAAGTAAAAAAATTCTTAATTTGAGTTACCCAGACTGAAATTAAGCATTACCAGGCTTCCTGAGCTGTATGCTTCCTTCTTTGTAGCTATGACTTTTCCCAGTCTATTTGCCTAGATCTTCTGAAATGCTTTAACTAAAGTGTCCATGTTGCAAAAGCTAAAGCTGTTGGCATGCATAAAATGAGAATTGGTATATATAAAGTCCTCATGCCAGTTTGAGAAAAAGGAGCTTTAAAAAAATCTGAATTTTGGGGCACTGGGGAAATAGCTCAGTAGAGTAAGTGCTTGGCCTGGCAAGCAAAAGGGCCGGAGTTCATCCCTAGTTCCACAATAAAAATTAAAAATCTGAATTTTTACTTAATTATTTTTATGTTTTGGGTGTTTTTTGGTTTCTGTTCTGTTTTTTGTTTTTGAGACAAGATCCAGGGTGTCCTTAAACTCATTTTGTAACTCAGGATACCTGATTTTGGCATTGTATGATAATCTTGCTCTTGTGGTAGTATAGCAACTTAATGTGTGTGTGTGTACATGTATGGGGAATCAAACTCAGGACCTTAGGCCCCGCATGCTGAACTATAACTGGCCTTTTTTTTTTTTTTTTTTTTTTTTTAAATCATAGCCTTGGGCCAGTGAGATAGCTCAGGGGATTAAGTGCCTGCTTAGGCAAGCACAGCGACCAGAGTTTGATGCCATGCCAGTCCTTCCTTCAGGGTGGGCTGAGCCAGCCAGAGTCCAGATGTGATGGCTCACATCTGTAATCACAGCACCAGAGAGACTAAAAACAGGAGGATCTCAGGAGCGGAGCATAGTGAGACCCTGCAACAACCAAATTCAAATTCTGTTTTTAAATAGAAGAAACATGATCTCACTAAATTGCCAGGGAGTGTCAAATCTCAAATCCTTCCTCAGCCTAAGTAGCTAAGATTATGGAACTGTGTCTCTCTGACCACCAAGAAGTGTAGCCTTGAGTTGGTAGGGTTTAAGTGATTAAATAGGAATTAGAGCCAGGTGTAATATATGCCTACAGTGTCAGCACTCTGAGGCAGAAGCAGAAGGATCCCAATTTCCAGTTCAGTCCCAGAAATTTAGCAATTTAGGCCCTATCTCAACATTTAAAAGGAGAACTGGGATGTAATTCAGTGTCAAAGCCCATTATTCAATACCCAGTGCTGAAAAATGGAAGGGAAGTAGGAAGGGGGAAAGCAGGCATGCTAGCAGCACATGTCCGTAATCCCAGCTACTCGGGGCATAAGATAGGGAAAATTGCAGGCTCAACAAATGGGATGAGAAGGACATACTCCCTTTGTACCCACCTTCAAAAAGCTCTCAGGTGTTGCTCAGTGCTGTCTGGGTTAAATTCATGTATCTTTATTGGTTTATTCTGAGCAAGAGGCTAAAATCTGTATCAGGTGCACTGAGACAGCAGTTGAGACTGGGCACTCTTGGCAGTGTATAAATCTACTGAGCTATTTGGCTGGCTCTAGTGTTTGTTTTTTAAAAGATACCATAATTAAGCAAAAAAAAAAAGTCTTTTTTTAATGTATTTGGTTATTATAGGGTCTTACTGTGCAGCTTGTACTCAAGGTGATCGTCCTGCTTTCCACCTCCCCAGCACGGGGAATGTACCACTATGCTGGTATATTCTGGCTGGCTCAGCCCTAGGAGTTGGGCTGGTGTGGCATGTGCTGGGGACTGAACCAGGGTCCCTGCACTTGCCTAAGCAGGTGCTTTAATCTGCTGAGCTATCTTGCTGGCCCCCTCACTGTGTTTGTATAATTTTTGAATATACAGCCAAAAACTATTCATGAAGATTTTATTGGGTATTCCCAAGAAGACATTTAATTTGATACTTTGTAAGAGCCTGTGTTACATGTGCCTGTAATCCTAGCTCTTGGGATGCTGTAAACAGGTACATCACTAGAGTCTGATCTAGTAGTGAGACCCTGAATACCCTGTAGCCCCTGCCCTAAAAATTAAAAAATTTAAAAAAAAAATGTTTTAGCCATGCACAACGGCGTATATTTGCAGAACTTGGGAGGCTGAGACAGGAGGATTACCATGAGTTTGAGGCCAGCCTGAACTGTATCATAGTGAGACCCTGTCTAGAAAAAAAACTTGGAGCCGGCGAGATGGTTCAGCAGTCTAAAGTGCTTGCTTGGGAAACCTTAGACAATCAAGGGGACCACGGTTCATACCACATGCTGCGCCAGCCCCACCCCCAGGGCAAGCTGAGCCGGCCATAACATACAAACAAATATTTTTAGAAAACTTTAAATATGAGGGTGTTGAGATTGCTCAGTGGTCTAAGCACAAGGACCCAAGTTTGATTTTGGGTACCATATGCTGTGCTGTCCTGAAATCTAGTATGGTGGTGCATACCTGTAATCCTAGGGCTGAGGAAGCTGAAATGGGAGAATCACTGAGTCCGAGCTACATAGCAAGACCCTGGGTGAAACAACAGTAATAATTTAAAAAATATGTGCTAGTGTAGAAGTCCAGAAATGTCTATGTAGTTCTGTATAAGCTATTTATGTCCTTTTCAAAATTAAAGTTTATTAGGATACTTAATGCTTAATTTTAATACTACAAGACTGATGAAACAAAGTATAATTTCTAGTGTTTTTTCCCTCCTGTACAGGCTATGGAAAGGGCAAATGGAATGGAGCTGGATGGTAGACGAATTCGTGTGGATTATTCTATCACCAAGAGAGCACACACACCCACACCAGGCATCTACATGGGCAGACCAACTCAGTAAGGCTTCACATTTTTTTTCTTTTTTTTTTTTTTTTTTTAATTTATTATTTTTATTTTAAAGACTAAAAATAGCAGAAACAAAGAAAAAACAGTAACAAAGCTGGGCGTGGTGGTACATGCCTGTAATCCCTATACCTGGGAGGCTGAGGCAGGAGGATCAGTGCGAGTTCAAGACCAGCCTGAGTTACCAAAGTGAGCTCAAGGCCAGCCTGAACTGAAAGAAAGAAAGAAAGAAAGAAAGAAAGAAAGAGAAAGAAAGAAAGAAAAGAAAAGAAAGAACAGTAACAAGTAAGAGTACATATAGTACAGAATTTCAAAACCAGAAAAATTTAACAATGGTTATATTACATGTTTTCATCATTGGATGGGTTTAGATTAATAGATATAGATTGTAAGATTGATCAAGAAAACATTAACACCTTCAATAAACATTTATTTATTTATTTATTTATTTATTTATTTTTTTAATAATTGACACCCTGCATATTGTCCTCACAATAGTAATACAGAGCACAGGGTGTGAAGGCTTCACATTTCTTAGGGCTAGGAATACAGCTCAACGGTAGAGAGCTTATCTGCTTGTGTATAAGGTATCTTGTACCACCAGGCCCACCCAGCTTGTCAGATTTCTTGAGTTAAACTGTAAGAACTGGGGGGGTCTACAAGAATGTGTGAAATTTTAGGTAGGTATGGTAGTACATTGCTATAATCCCAGCACTCAGGCTGAAGCAGGAGGTTTCCATGAGTCCAAGCCCAACCTGGACTAAAGAGACCAACCCCAGTTTGAACTACATATCAAGACCCTATGTCGGGGCCCGGCGGGATGGCTCAGTGGTCTAAAGCACCTGCTTGGGGAAGCTTGGGCGGCTTCAGGGACCATGGTTTGAACCCCGGCACCACATGCTGCGCCAGCCCTGCCCTCGGGGGCGGGCTGAGCCGGCCATAAAAAAATGAGTGAATAAACAAAGGTTCTGAAACAAGAAAAAAATAAGTAAAATAAAAATTCTAAAAACAACAACAAAAAAAGACCCTATCAAAAAAATGTGAATTTTAGATTAATTAAAAGATAATTGTGGGAAGCCGGGCGTGGTGGCGCACGCCTGTAATCCCAGCACTTGGGAGGCTGAGGCAGGAGGATCGGTGTGAGTTCGAGGCCAGCCTGGGCTACAAAAGTGAGCTCAAGGCCAGCCTGAACTGCATAGTGAGACCCTGTCTCAAAAAGACAAAAAAAAAAAAAAAAAGATAATTGTGGGGCCGGCAGGATGGCTCAGTGGTCTAAAGCGCCTGCAGGTGGCTGCAGGGACCGCAGTTCAATCCCCGGCACCACATGCTGTACCAGCCCTGCCTTCGGGACAGGCTGAGCCGGCCATAAAAATAAGTACACAAACAAACCACAGTTCTGAAACAAGAAAAAAATAAAATAAAAATTAAAAAAAAAAAAAGATAATTGTTTTCCCTGTAAGGATTAAAATAACTTAACTGCAGTCTTTGGATCATTTAAAAATTTGTAATTATTTAACATTGGCTTTATTACAAATATGAATACACTATACATGTATTTGAGTAGGAAGATAAACTAAAACTCAGTTCTGGGGGGCCAGGGAGATAGCTTGGCAGTCTTAAGTGTCTGCTTGGCAAATACAGGGACTGGGTTCAATTCCCAGTATCACATGCCTTACCAGCCCTACGCTGAGCTGGCCGCTGAAACCAAGTGGCACATGGCTGTAATCCCAGCATTGGGAAAACTGAGATAGGATCACTACAAGTTCAAGCTGCACAGCAAGACCCTGTACCAAATAAATACATGAATAAAAATTAAAATAAAAAAATCAGTTCTGGTCTGGTGATGTAGCTCAGCAGCACACCACCTGTCTTGCCAGCACAAGATTGTAAGTTTAATTCCCAGAGGCTGGGGAGATAGTTCTGTGGCATAAGTACCTACCTGCCTACCAAGTACAAGGTTGTGAGTTTGAACCCCGGTCTCACCAAAAAAAAAAAAAAAAAAAAAAAAAAACTTGTGAGTTTGATTCCCAGTACGAAAAAAATCCCCCTCAGTTCATTCTCTTGATAGTGTACAAATAAATACGCTAAGCTGTTTGGCTGGCCCTGGTATGTATGTATGTATGTATGTATGTATGTATGTATGTATGTATTTTGGTGGGACTGGGGTTTGAACTCACGACCTTACACTTGCCACGCCAGTGCTTGTGCCATGGAGCTATCTCCCCAGCCCCGCTAGTGTTTGTTTTTTAAAAGGTACCATAATTAAGCAAAACGATGTTTTTTTTGTTTGTTTGTTTGTTTTGTTTTGCTTTGTTGTTGTTTTTTGAGGGGGTACTGTGGATTGAACTCAGGACCTTGTGCTTGCCAGCTAAGCACTTACTCTACTGAGCCATCTCCCCAGCCCCCCCCCCATTTTTTTTTTTAATATATTTGGTTATTACAGGGTCTCACTGTGCAGCTCATACTCAAGGTGATCCTCCTGCTTTCAGCCTCCCAAGCATAGGGATTACAAGAGTGTGCCACTATGCTGCACTCTGCTCAGCTCAGCCCTTGAGGTGGGCTGGTGTATGTGCTGGGGACTGAACCAGGGTCCCTGTGCTTGCCTAAGCAGGTGCTTTAGTCTACTGAGCTATCTTGCTGGCCCCCTCACTGTGTTTGTGTAATTTTTGAATATACAGCCAAAAACTATTCATTAAGGTTTTCTTGAGTATTTCCAAGAATACATTTGATTTGATACTTTTTTTTTTTTTTTTTTTTTTTTTTTTTTTTTTTTTTTTTTTTTTTTTTTTTTT
>PVJA010018138.1:0-40972 GCA_004027025.1 Myocastor coypus | reverse complement strand
AAAAAAAAAAAAAAGTAATGTGGATTTAGAAAGGTTAATGTTTAGTTGTTTGATCAATCTTATATACCTTTATGTATTAATCTAAACTGATCTGATGATGAAAATATGTAATATAACCATTGTTAAATTTAAACAATAAAAAAATTGAAAAAAAAAAAAAAAGAAACCTGAGTGATTGATTTTCATGAACTATCATCATCGATGTGGCCCCTTGGTGCCGGAATGCCCAGGTACCCTGGTGGCAATTGTGACTCAAGTCCGTGCTTCCATTTTTACTTGTAATATCTTATCATTTGTCTGAGTAGTGCATTTGTGTGGAATTATCTAAGAACTGTATGCCTTGGTAAATTACAAAGTGCTTCATGCTACTGTCATTCTAGAACTGTTTGGGAATACTTCAAACTACAAGTATTAATTCAGAGGTTAAAAAATAAAACCAACAACAACAAACATATAACATCTGAGCTATACCATGCTGCTTCTCTACCCACTCTCAACCAATGATATTGGCCTTAAAGACAGTACTGTGTGTGTGTGTGTGTGTGTGTGTGTGTGTGTGCGCGAGATGGTACTGCATCTCACACTTAGGGCTTCCTTCATGCTAAGCAAGCATCACTGATCCATACTCCCAGGCTCAATACTGTCATTTCACTTGTCATTATAAACCTATCCCCTCTGAAATCTGTTAGCAGCCTGAATTCTTACTACAGAGTTCATGACTAATATCCCACCACTGGCTGCTTAATTATATAGGTATTTTAATAAAGGCCTTTGAAATTTTTAGAAAGCTGGGATTTAAAACCAGTCCTTCTGGCTCCAGGGTCCATGCTTTCACAATATACTGACTCTGAATACCATAATTTTAATTTATTCTACAAACATTCATTGAGTGCCTGCTCTTCTTGGCCAGCTTCTGTCTCCAACAGATGGAGGAAAAACGTATTCCTGGGATGCTTCAGGCAGGCTCAAAGGCTCGTGCTCAGAGTCCTCACCACACCGGTCTTTCCTTTCCTCCCTCAGATATCCCATCTGCAGCTCCCACACTCCCACTTGGGGCCCCATGGCCATTGCCAGCCTATCCTCTGCTCTCCTGCCTCTGAGGATTTGTTCAAGCTGCTACTGATAAGCCTTTCCCCCGTGAAATTCTTCCTCCATGAGGATCAACCCTAATCCTATCTTCTCTATGAAGTTTTCAGACCCTGGGACGCAACATCTCTCCTTCTCTGGTACATACATGCACTTCCGTTGTGCATTTATTACAGCCCTCTTACAGGTGGCGAGTTTCTTAGAAACAGAAAGTGTGCCTTTTCCATCTTCTATATCCATCACCCATCCATACATGCACAATACAGCACACTACAGTGACAAATGTTCTAAAAACATCTGTTGAAATGGGTGAGCAATATGAGTGGGTGCCCTTAGGAACCTAACTATCCTAAAGATAATATTCCAATGTTCAAGAAGCTGGTGGTCTACTTGAAGAGATGCTGGAGAAAAATACAACCACAAATAGCACTGAGAAGAAGGCAAGAGGTGAGACAGAAACACAGCCCCTGAAGACCTAGAATACAGTCCTGGCTCCAACGCCAACTCCATGAACAGGCAAGGTCCACGCTTCTGAGTCTCAGCTTTCTCCCTGGTCAGAGGAAGATGAACAGTGAACAGGTGTCTCAAATCCAAACAGCTTGGCGAATCTATGAGTAGGTTTGGGGGTGCCACACTCAAAAGCATAGAGAGTTCAGGACATTCTATCCCAAAATGTCGTATCGTGGCATTTAAGAAAACAACAGAAGGAAGAAGGGCATTGCTCTTCTCCCCTCCCCCATGTGTCTCCCTTAAAGCAGATCCTAAGGTACTCGTGGGAGAGGTGCCTCCCTATACCAAGGGACAGGAGGGCCCTTATCTCAGGAGGTACCAAGGCAGGGAGGAATCTGAACAAACAGGCCTTGCTAAGTTCCTGGACTTTGTTACCATTCAATTACAACCCCTTTGTCCTATCATACTTATGCATGACTCTCACCTCCTCCTCAACTGAAACACAAACACACATGTGTTTCCCAAATCCTTTGGGTATTCATTTCTAAAGGCTCCTATGTCCTGTAAAATCTATATTTAATAAATGTCTATGCTTTTTTTTCTTGTTAGCCTAACTTTTGATAGAGGGGCCTCAGCAGGATCCTTGCAATGGGCAGAGGAAAGAAATCTTTCCTTCCCCAAGCAGTTCTGCAAGATGGATGGGACGATCCCAATTTTTCAGCCCCCAGCTGCAGGTGCCACTCGGTGTGCCATCAAGAAGCCATGAACTATAAGACACAGTGAATTCAATAAAATACCAATTTGCACACTTTGGCAAAGTGTTGCAGGATTGGTGAGCTGTAATGACAGATCACCTAGACAGGGGCAGGTCGGAAGAGAGTGCAGGAGGAGAGCTGGGGACGGAAGAGGTGATTAGGACTTACCCATCCATGAATCTGGCCACCAACACCATCATTAGAACCGCTCACTCAAGAGCCAGCCTGCCCTTCGCTCAGCCGAAAGGCTCCCTCCGAGCCATCCAGTGAGTCTCACTCTGATTCTCTAAAACGGAACAACACTCTAATGACTAGTTTGGCTTTCCAATTTGTGGTATAATGAGAGAGAGGATGTTCTGCTCCTTCTGCAGCTGGAATAAGACTTCCTCTCAGGGACAGTCCTATATTTACCAGGAAGAAATCTGTTGGTTTGCCACATGGATTAAATGGGAATCTAAGCAATAGAAAAATACAGCACTGCTCTGCCTTCTTAGGTTGGGTTCCAGTGTCCGAGGATCCTTTATTTTGTAAGCATGCTAATGGGCTCAAGTCTATACGCTTGACTCCGAGTGTGGTCACAGTGAAAACTACCTGCCATGATGCATATGTGAAGAACTTGAAAATTATAAGAAAATGAAAGTGAAAGGTACACAGGGTAGAAGAAAGAGAGCAGCCATAGACATTGGGTCCTGGGTGGAAAGTAAAGGGTACTGGGAGAAAACAGAAACACCTAATGAGGCTCTAAGCATGGCCAAGGCCAATGAGGGCTACACTGAGAATCCCTTGTCTCAAAAACACAAAAGAAGAAAGAGAAAGGAATATCTAATGGGAAATTTTAATTGCTTGTTTTGGGGTACATGGTGTAAGTCTCCATCTCCTCAATGAGCAAGCAGCAAGGTCTCTGCTGCTCCTTTGAAGAATCTTAGGTTCTAGATTTTGCCTCCAGCTTGACCCAGAGACTATATATCCTACAGACTGGAAAGGATGGTCGACAACCAGGCCTTAGTAGGAGGACAAAGGCTGAGGCAGGGGTCCCCTGGGTAGGATGCCCTGGGTGGTTGTTGGAAGTGTTGCACCATCCTAAGGGAACACCTGGGCTTTCTGTGACATGTATCACAGTGATGGAAGTTAGACTGGGTTGCATCAGTCTTCAGAGAATGATCACCTGGGAACAGACCCAGCTGGGGAACAGGCAGGGAGCGCATGGCTTTATCATCAGTGCTGACCGTGCCACCAGAAGGTCTGTGGATGGATACATACACCCAGACCTCAGTTGTGACCTTGGTGAGCCGCCTTCCAAAACAGAGAAAACTGCAAAATTTAAGCTGTTCATAGGGCTGGGAATGTATAGCCCATTGGTATTGCCTCTACCTAGCATGCTTGAGGTCCTGGTCCAAAATGTTCAACACAAGGCCGGGCGTGGTGGTGCACACCTGTAATCCCAGCACTTGGGAGGCTGAGGCAGGAGGATCAGTGTGAGTTCGAGACCAGCCTGGGCTACAAAAGTGAGCTCAAGGCCAGCCTGAACTGCATAGTGAGACCCTGTCTCAAAAAGACCAAAAAAAAAAGTTCAACACACACACACACCCCAAATACCAGTGTTCTCACACACTTCTTCGCCTTACTTAGAACAAGCAACTCCCTGTAGCTCTCTAACTGGTACCACGTGGAGTGTCTCAACAACTCTCTCACTGTCAGAACTATCCCCAAAGGAGGTGATCACCCAAGAAGAATGGACAACGGCTCACCAGAAATCATCTCAGAAGCTGAGGGTGTGCTGGCTTGTTTTACAAGTAGACAAGAACAAGGACGAAACAATGCTAAAGAGAGCACACCCAATCTGGAAAACTTCCACCCCCATCGATGCATATCCTGTTCCATCTAAATTAGTAATTACCTGAAGGGATTCAAGACAATGGCACATAGGAAAAGGGAAAGGTCACCAGAAGTCTGCAGACACCGGATACCTCAGAAGGTTGGAGCATCTGGCCTCATGCATCCCTTTGGGCAGGGAAGACCACAGCAACCTGGGCAGTGCCAAGAGCAGCTGTGCAGAACGAAGCCAATTTCAAGGAAATGCAATAGCAAAGAGCAAAGGGAAGCATGAAAGTCCCCAATAAGGATCAGATCCTGCTTTCCTGAGCACGCACACGTCCTCTGCCTCAGTGCCTGTGAACCAGTCTGAAACACAAGTCATAATAATGGAAGCCAGGTGCTTAAGCTTCCTACCACACTGGCTGGCAAGACCATCGATATAGAGTAATAATAACCAACAACGTCTGAAGTGCATCTGGGTTGCAGTACATAACAAGCGTATTTTCTTTCTTCCCCAAGTAGGTGCCTGTTCCATATTTACGCTGTGATAGCACCAAGGAGACCCAGAACCGTGATCCTCCTCAGAAACAATGATTCCAGCTTGGAAAGGAACATTGGTGTTTTGTCATTCTGTTCTAAAGAAAATATTGACGGCAAGCGATGAGATGTTACTTCACAGAAGCAACTGGAAGTCTTAAATTGTGGGAGCTATGGATGCTCAGTAGGACGCTAAGCAAACATAAAAACTAGAAGCTTAGGAGGCACCAAAAGTAATCTTTCCCCAGATACTTCCTTTCAGGCTGCCCTCACCCATTAAGCAGGGAGGAGGGGACCAAAATAATGTCCTCTGGAACACAGGCAACATTTTCCAGAAGATCTCAGAATTGAATAAAAACCTGTTCCCTTTTGCAAGCGCTGTCTCCAGGCAGCCTTTCTGAGATTGCAAACTGAGACTCTTAAAAGCTGGCCCCAGAGAAAGGGAGGAGAGGGTGTTGTAAGAATTCAGAGTGAATCACTGCCATTCGCGTAATTCAACTAAAATACAATTGGGCCTCACAGGGCCACAGATCGGGAACTGGGAAGTAAAACCACACTTTCAGTCTGCCGGTCTCTCTATTTCTCTTTTGTTTGCAATTCTGCTCTACTTTCTCCTTTTTAAACAGATTTACTCTGTTTGTTCACCACAAGCCTGGCCTAGAATGTCGCCCCCCTGCCTAAGTCTCCATGACCTTCCAGCTCTCAGCCCACGGGCAAGTGTGACATCCCACTGGCTCTTGGTGCAAATTCCCAGGAAAGGTGCTGAGTGGGCACCCCTTTGTTTGAGGTGAGTCATGGGAGTCATGGGGTAGGCTGGGCCTTCTGGTCTACCACTCAGCCAGTCCCATAGTCAGGGAAGGCTTCCTCAGATGTAGTCAGAGGCGGAAACGATGAATGAAATGGGGCAAATCTCACTCCACCACTTCCCTATTTATAAACACAGGGGAATTATCCTGTCATTAGTCATAAGCCCATCAGCAAGACCACTGGACAAATGAATTAGCAGTTTCAGACAGAGTCAGGTTGGCTTTTTTGAAGGAGACTGTATTAGTCAACTTCCCATTGCCATGGATGACAAGTACCTGAGATAATCAGCTGCTAAAGAAGCAAGGTTGACTTTTGTTCAGGGTTCTTAGGCTTTCATCATCATCAACTGAGCTGGTTGCTTTGGACCTGCAGCAGCATAGCACGGAAGAAGAGCACAGAAAGAAACAAAAATCTTCACCACCTCACAGCCAAGAAGCAAAAGGCAAAGAGGGAGGGGCTGCAGTTCACTATCACCTGCATTAGCCAGGAGGTTGCCTGCTAAGCTCCACCTCTTGACCCCACCACATCCTAATTATGTCTTCAACACATAGGCCTTTGGAGATGCTTGCAATCCGAACCATAGCACAGGCCCTGTAAGACCTTAAGGCTTAGACAGAAAACTCAGACCTAGAGCCCCAACTCATCTGAGCAAAAGCAAAACAGGTCATGTAACAGGTAACTGCCTGAATCCAATGATTAAGCTTAATTATCAACTTGCTTGGCTTGGGAGCCATCCAAGGGATCAGAAAACCACGCTTCTGGCTGTGTCTGGGTGGATCATGGAAGCATAGACTTGGCTGGGGTGGGTACCCAGTTCCTCACCACTTCCTCCCAGTCCTTGTTCCCCTGTTCTGCATCCTGGCTACCATTAACTAAGCAGTGTCGTGCCATCTGCCCTTCCACTAGGATGTTCTTGCCTTGGGGACAGCTGACCACGGAATCAACTTTCTGAAATTGCAAACCAAATAAACCTCTTGCCCCTGAAGTGGCAGATGTGAGGTAGTTTCTCCAGAGGCAGGAAAGCTGGCTAATATTCCAGCCTACCAGCTCCTCAGCACCTCCACAAAGCTGGGAACCACGAGTGAGTGGGATGTCTGGGGAAACGGAAAATCCAAGGTGCCCCGCAGCCCAGGAGAAAAGAAGAAACTGGCATTTGGGGCAGAGCCACTGTTGCTGAAATACATACTGTGAGCAGCTCTGAGTAAAGTCTGGGAAATGCCAGGTATGCCCCAGATAGTGAGACATTTAAGACAACCCTACAATTTCCTACACATATTTCTACATCCCTTTGGGATGGAGCAGTAACCTCAGAAGAGAACTTGAACTGAATGCCATCAGGGAAACTCTCAAGTTTGAGACTATCTGTGCTTTGAGACAAAGAGAGAAAAAACAGATATATATATATAGATATATATATAGATAGATAGATAGATAGATAGATAGATATATGAAGGAGAATATTGGTTTAGCTGTGGCAGAAACTTTCTGAAGCTCAATATCATGATAATATTTGACATCAAATTGTCAGAGAGTGGGCCTTTGACAATGTTTTCCTCTTTGGAGCTATTAGAGTGTATGTTATGTTTTTTAATAAGATAAATAATCTCCTAAACCAATTTAAGCACAAACCTACTCAGACATAAGAGGATGGAGGAAATGACTGTTTAGGGACTTCAGAGTCTGCATGGAGGACTGTTAATGAAGTCTGAGGGATTAAAATTAATGTACATCTTCAGTTAAAACACATATAATAATATTGTTACTGAGCGATGCATTTATGCAGTCTAATGAGCCATTGTCTTATCCTAACAGTAGCTGCGTTGAAGTCATGATGAGTCACCGTAGGCAGTGCACAGCTGTAGCATGCTGAGGCACTATCATCCATGCACAAGCGATGTCACTGAGGACTTGCCTCGCCCACCCCACAGAGCTCTCTTTGCCTACAGCAGCTCCCAGCCCTCATCAGTCTCCTTCTCAGAAGGCCAAGCCGCAGTGCCTCTTGATAAGTAGCCTTCTGAACTTCCCCAGAAACATGCTCAGTTGCATTTTCTGCCTCTTCAAGGGAGAAATTAACACAGGGAGCAAACAGCTCTTATTTGGCCTACCCAACCACTCCATTCCAACCTGATAGCTTAATCAACTCAATGTGTTTTAAAAATAAATTTGATTGTATTAGGGAAGAAAAGCTGCTTAGGCTCTGTGGTCACTCAGAGCAGAAATTCCAAAGCATGTCTCATTTTTCAGACTGGTTTTCTGAATATATTTGTTTTCCTCCTTCTTAGTCTCATTCTCAAAACCACACTAGAGATCAGAGACTACCTTGGTACTGCCTACCTGGGCTTCCATTTGGGCAAATGTTTAGCTCTCCCGAGACCTCCAAAATGCACTGAAAGGGACATTAGTAAAACCCTCCTCACCTGCTCTGTGATGTGGCCCTGGAAGAGATCAACAGAGCTTATGGATAGGAAAGACCACAAAGCACAGGATGATGATTCACGGCAGAGAAGCGACACAGCCCCAAAATTCTCCTGGGGACACTGCAGATGAAGGTGCATCCTGGGTTGGATGTGGAGGGCTTAGGTATAGTACTCTGGTCCTGATCCAAGCCTGCCCATGTTTGTCAGTCACTTATTACATTCTCTCAACCAGGACCAAGAAAATACATCGGAGTGATGTGCTGGCTTGGGTGAGGTTTGTCCCCCAAGGGCCCTGTGTAGGAAGTCAGGTCCCATGTGACAGTGTGGAGGTTATAGAAACTTCCTTGGGCTTTATGGAAGGTATTTAGGTCCCAGGAATCTACCCCCATGACCAGTTTAATGCTGGCAT
This sequence comes from Myocastor coypus, assembly GCA_004027025.1. Lineage (NCBI taxonomy): Eukaryota > Metazoa > Chordata > Mammalia > Rodentia > Myocastoridae > Myocastor > Myocastor coypus. The sequence goes on along the minus strand of PVJA010018138.1, from coordinate 32,696 downwards.
AAGGGAATGAATCAGGCCTCATGGGACTAGATTAGTTCCCATGAGGATGGGTTGTCACCGTGGTGCTGGGCACCTCCACTGGGTCCTTCTTCTACACGTTCCACTCATCACATACACAAACACTCTTGCCCTCACAATGCCATCTGCCACGAGGCCCTCACCAGGTGCCAGCACCATGCTTTTGAACTTCTGGGAGCGTAAGCTAAACTGATTTCTTTTCTTTACACAAAAATTATCTTCAAACATTTTGCTGTAACACACAAAGCAGACACAAAGACAGTTGGATACAAACTGCACAGTCACCTCCAGAGACTTCCAGTTTACAGTCCTCTGCCTGGCCTGAGTTGAGTGTTTAACCTGACTGCTCTACAAATCCCATAAAATCACAATGCTTGCCACTGCTGAGATATTGGTTGCTCTGAGTCATTCATTTGGAGGCATAGACTGTCAGAGGTAGAAAAGGAATGCAGATTTCTCATTTTCAAGATAATAAAGCTGAAGCCCAGATTAGCAAAGAATCTCATTCCTCAAATAAGAAAGCTTCCTACTGAAAGTTGCCTCCTTTATAAATCCTCAAATGAGTAGGTGATATTTGAATACCGAACGATACTGCAAGACAGATGAGCGTTGATTTAAATGCTGCTATCTGACAGATCTGGCCATCGATCATAACCTGATGTCTCAGGAGAGTCATCCTTCAGAGTAGGACTCAGGAATCGCATGAACAGGATTTATAGCTGAGCCTCCTCTGCACGGAGCTGTTCTGTGCCCAACTGCTAAGACCAGGTTCTCGAAGTAGGGCAGGCATGAGAATCACCAGGAGGATTTGCTAGGTCCGCCCCCAGAGTTTCTAATTTGGTAGGTGTTATGTTTTAGATCTGAAATGGTCCCCAGAAGTCTCACGTGTGTGAAAGGTGACTACACGGCATTGGTATTTCTTTACTGGTGAGCTCACTGTTGGACAGGCTGTTAGGGGGCAGGCTTGGCTGGAGAGGGTCACTGGGGCTGTGACCCGGCAGGGTCACTTCAGCTCTTCCCTTCTCTCTCTGCTTCCTGGCTGCTGTGGGTGCAGCACCACCATTCCTCTGCTGTGGCCCCCAGCTATGCTGCTCCTGCCTTGGAGTGAGACAGCCTCGGGCAGGACTGAAACAAACCTCCCTTCCTTTCAGTTGTGGGTGACCAATACAGTGTCCCAGCAGTAGGATACAAAAGAGCATCTGCATTTCTAGCCAGTTCATGCCGATACCAACGTTGGCACTGAGGCTGTAGATTGCAGGGGAGTTGGCGACACACCTGGAAAACTGTGCTAAGGGAAAGAGGCACCCTACACAATGAATTCATAGGAATTTTCAGAAAACTGGTACTTGCGATCATGAATCTCTTCTATGGTGCTGTCGGCTGAACTGTCCCCAGGCCCTGTCATTCATAATTGAAGTCCTAACTGCTGATGCCCCAGACTGTGACTGCACTAGGAGATGAGTCTTTAAGGAGGGGATGAAGAGCAGGCCCACTGGCTCTCTCCTCCCCAGGCATACACCCTCTATCACCCGATAAGCTAAGAAGTACGATGGCAAAAGAAGAAATACCAGCCAGGATTGCTGAATTCTCCAAGAAATCTTTAGAGAGATGGAAGACCACTGGAAAAGCTGAAATGTGAAGGGGTGGCAAAAAGTCCCAAAATGCACTGCAAGAAGGAAGCAAGAACCGTGCTCCTCTCAGAGGTGGTAAGATAGCGGAGGAAAAGAATCCAAGTGCCTCTAAAAGGAAGCCATTTGTTTCCTTCCTGTTTTCCTCTGAACATACCCAAATACCAAATGTGAACACACAGACAGATCCACTGGAGATACTGAAGAAAAAAAAAAAAAAAGTTAAAAGTAGACTGGGTAGTCAGCCAAAGATACACAACCACACAGAGAGCAGCTAAACTACTGGAGAAGTATTTAAAAAGGTACTGCTATATACCACTACAAGAGCAGAAGTCAAGTAGGAAAAAAGAGTCCTGGGAGGCCACCGCGCTCAAAGAAGAAAGAACCAGAAGATGGGGGGTGCAAGAAGGAAGAGGAAGAAGGTAAAGAAGTGACTGGCTGTCCTATAATGACCTGTGGAGTATGCACAATGCACATGCGCTTAGGCACTGTTCGGCTAAGAATTCAAGTACAGCTCAACATCAGCTCTAGTAGAAAAACTGCACAGATTTTTGGATAGCTGATGATGACAGGCTCTGTAGAGAAAATACATTTTTAAAAATTCAGATTGTAGCTTGCTGAGGGGCTACTACCTCCAGTTGGGCTTTTTTTTTTTCCTTGTTTCAGAACCTTTGTTTGTTTATTCACTCATTTTTATGACCAGCTCAGCCCACCCTGAGAGCAGGGCTGGTGTAGCATGTGGTGCCGGGGATCGAACTGTAGTCCCTGAAGCTGCCCAAGCTTTCCCAAGCAGGCGCTTTAGACCACTGAGCCATCCTGTGGGGCCCCTCTAGTTAGGCTTTAACACTTCTAATATTGAATGTTCCTAAATGGCTCCTGGTTTCTCTAATGTCACCTGTATGGCAGCATGACAAATTTGCAGAAACTAGTACCAATAGTAAGTTTGGGGGTTTTTTTTTTGTGTGTGATATATATGTATATATCTTATATATATGAATTATATCAGCTCTTTTTGCAAAAAAGGAAGTGATTAAGTTGAAGTGAGGCCAAATGGTTAGTCCCTAGTCCACTATGACTGCTGTCTCTATAAGAAGAGGAGAAAACACACACACACACATACACACACAAAGGCCATGTGAGGATACAGCAAAAGCCCATGGACAAGCCAAGGAAAGAGGACTGAGAATAAACAAACCCTGAGTCCAGTGAGGCAGCTCGGTTTGATCCCCAGTACCACGTGTCATGCAGGTCCCACCCCAAGTGCGCCAAGCTGGCCACCAAGACCAAGCCTAGTGGCGCACACTTGTACTCTCAGTGCCAGGGGGCTGAAACAGGAGGATCACTATGAGTCCAAGCTGTGTAGTGAGACTCTACCAAATATATAAAAACAAACAAAGAAACCCTAGGAACACCTTGACCTTGGGCTTCCAGTGTGCCGAACAGTGGGGAAACACAGCACTTGTGTAAGCACCCCAGCCATTATGCTTTGCTATGGCCTCCCAGGCAGACAGGAGAATTTACATGAGGAACCAGGAAGTGTAGGTGTTGATCCTGAGGCAGATGGACTTGGTCCTCTCCTCTCTCCAGATGTTCCATCACAGCCAGTCAACAGTCTCTTCTGTCAAATGAGAGCAGAGACCTAGGCCCTTTCTGCCACATCAGGTTTAAGTGAAGATGAAAAATGAGAACTGGGCTGGGGAGATAGCTCAGTAGAGTAAGTGCTTGTTTGGCAAGTGCAAGGTCCTGAGTTCAATCCCCAGTCGCACCAAAAAACAAAACACAAAACAAAATGAAAAAAAAAAACAGACTTTGCCAGGCCTGGTGGCGCACACCTGTAGTCCCAGCACTTGGAAGGCTGAGGCAGGAGGATCAGTGCAAGTTCAAGACCAGCCTGGGCCACAAAAGTGAGCTCAAGGCCAGTCTGAACTGCACAGTGAGACCCTATCTCAAAAAGATCAAAAAAAAAAAAAGAAAAAGAAAAATGAGAACTGGGTCAGATATGGGGCCTCTGATCCCAGCACTGTAGGAGGCCGAGGCAAGAGGATTGCAAGTTTCAGCCCAGCTTGGTTGGGCAACTTAGTGAAACACTGTCACAGATTGTTTTTATAAGGAATAATTGATTAATTGACTAATTTCAAAGGTTAGGGGTATAATCTAGTACAAAGGCCCATGGTTCAATCACCACCACCACCAAAACAGAAAGCAAGCCAGGGGTTGGAGGTGTAGCTCAGTGGTAGAGCTACTGCCTGGTATGAGCAAAGGCCTGTTACCTATCTCCACCAACAATGCAAAAATAAAAATATATTATAATCAGTGTTTTTTGAATAATAGATTTTTTTTCTTCTGGGCCTTCACAACTAGAGGTCTGGATAAAACACAACAACAGTAATGATGATCTGTTTAGCAGAGCATTAGAAAGTGATCAGTCACTTTAGAGGCAGCAGAAGCCCCAGCGTAGGAAGCCTGTAGAAGGGACTTACCACTTCATTTATTCTTTTTTAACATGGAGCATAACTTGGGCTCCAACAAACCCATCCCTTACTTTTCTAGTGTAAATTTTTACTTTAGTATATTAGTACCTAGTTGTGGATCACAGTGCCTTTCCCTCAGGGATACAGGAAGCAATCTTTATTTTCACCCAGGTAGAACCATTAAAGGCAAGGCGTATGCATATGTGCAAAAGTGTCACACCGGAATTTATACCCACGTGATGCTCCATGGAACACTTTTTGCGTATGTTTACCTGAGCATCACAGAGGGTATAATATACCCACCCCACTTTAGGATTTGTTTTACTCTTTTTGAGACAGGATCCTGTTGTGTAATCAGCCTCATCTTGAACTCATTATGTAGCTCAGGCTGGCTTTAAACCCATGACTAAGCCGGTTGTGGTGGCACACTCCTGTAATCCTAGCACTTGGGAGGCTGAGGCAGGAGGATCAGTGAGAGTTCGAGACCAGCCTGGGCTACAAAACTGAGCTCAAGGCCAGCCTGAACTGTACAGCGAGACCCTGTCTCAAAAAGACAAAAAATAAAATAAAATAAACCCATGACTATCCTGTTGCCTCAGTCTCCCAAGTGCTGGGATTACAGGCATGTGGCACTACACCTGGCAGGATTTGTTTTTTAAGCTTTCTTTTGATTTTTCTACTAAAAGTAGCTTAGTTCAGTACAATGGAACATGAAAAACCAGCTTTTCAAGTTTTGGAGGTCAAAAGTGAATCATCATATTACTCATGCATGGATGATGACGATGATCCGCTGTGGAAAAATACACATTTTTCAGAACTTAACAGTAGTGTGGGTATATGACAATGACGATGATCACTTTGGTGCTGCCCATGGGAGCCAAAGCTCCTGTGACAGTGAAATGGGGCAAGAATCAACTGATACAGACACAGGGAATGCAGACCTCCTTGATTCAGATGGCAAAGAAAACAGCAGTGTGAGTACTTCTTTGACTCATCAAAATGTGAAGTGATCATGCAGCCAAACAGAATGACTCAGCGTTAGAACTAGTTCTGAAAATATGATGAGGGTCCTGGTGAAGGTAAAGTGTACTGGGCTGAATTCCAGTACTGTCATTAATGTAACAGACAAAATGCTGTAAGATGCTGTGAGATACATAAAGGACAAGCTACGAGTAAAATATTCAGCCACATTAAAAAATGCATTTGTTGTGATACCTCACTAACTGAACTGAGAGCGTTTTGCAAGCATCTCTCATGGCAATCACAGGAATGTAAAAGACTTATGATGGTGGAGTGATAGTCAAAATATGGCATAAAAACATTTGCCCTTGAGATGCAAAGATTTATTGTGCTTTCAATGTAGAAGTTTATCCTGAAACATCAGTTCTTGTTTGTAAAGTAATGAATCAAATGATATTGTGAATAGACTTGTTCCCATCTCTCAAAGTAATCAGAATGTGATACCTGGCAATTGGTTTACTGATTTCTGATTGAAGCCACATTTGCTAACAGAGCACAAGTTTGACCAGTGTCAGAACTGTATGCAGGAACAAAGCAGAAATTCCAAATGAAATGTTGCAGTTTCAAAACAGAATTACATAGTACAGTCTTTAGATTGCAGAAAGACTTACACCAGCCTCACATATGGCAAAGAAAAACTAACTAGTACTACTAATGTCAACATTGCACCATGATGCAAACACGGAGAGTGGAAACTCAACAAAACAGAAGCTTGAGATGGAAAATTTCTACAACAAACCAAAGGCAGGGTGGAAGTTGTTGATGACTTATCCAGCAACTATGAGGTCATTTGAAACACAAAGTGTTAGCCAATGGTTGTGTTTTACTCAATCCTGAACGTGTGAGGCATAAATAATTCGATAGTTTACAAAGAAAATGACAAGTGCCAAATATCACAGAGAAATTTTCTTGGAGGATTGGAACTGGAATTCATTAGAGATCTTTTACAGTAGAGGAAAACAAATTGTTTCTGCCCAGGGAACTACCCAAAACGAATTGGGGACCACACTGGTGAGCTGACAGATGAACAGGCAGCTCAAGGACCTACTATGACAACAGGAAAACCAAAAGATGTCAGTTGTACCCTACAAGAAAGGGCAGGAAAACAAAACACACATGCAACCAATGCAAACAATATCTGTATATGGAACATGCTATTTTTATGTGTGAGGGCTACCTTGGGTATAACAGTTGAAGCAAAGTTTTTCTTATAGTAGAGTTCTGTTGTCATTTTCATTGTACTTATAGGAATTGATTTCTGATGTTACTTTTAGGTTTTTCAAGCAAGTACACAGCTGATACAAAAATGTTGATGTCTGTTCTAAGTACTCATTACACATTTGATATTCTATTTTCTTATTTTTTTGTTTTGTTATTTAGGTGTGATAATATAAATTTTTGTAGAGCACTGATGGCATTTTCATTTTAGTTTACATAAGGATTTATTTCAGGATCTTTCTGTGAGCAGCCTGAGGTATCCTGTGAAGATGGTGCGCTACTCTCTCAACCCAGAAAATCCCACAAAATCATGCAAATCAAGAGGTTCAAATCTTCTCATTCACTTTAAGAATATGCGTGAAACTGCCCAGGTCATCAAGGGTATGCATATTGGAAAGGCCACCAAGTACCTGAAAGATGTGACATTAAAGAAGCAGTGTGTGCTATTCCGGCATTACAAGGGTAGATTTGGTAGATGTGCCCAGGCCAAGCAATGGGGCTGGGCACAGGGTCGGTGGCCCAAAACGAGCACTGAATTTTTGCTGCACATGCTTAAAAATGCAAAGAGTAATGTTGAACTTAAGGGTTTAGATGTAGATTCTCTGGTTATTGAGCATATCCAGGTGAACAAAGCACCCAAGATGACCACTGTACTTACAGAGCTCCTGGCCGAATGAACCCATCCATGAGCTCCCCCTGCCATATGGAGATGACCCTTACTGAAAAGGAACAAATTGTGCCTAAACCAGAGGAGGAGGCTGCACAGGAGAAAAAGATAGCCCAGAAGAAACTGAAGAAATGCAAACTTAGGGCACGGGAATAAATTAAGCATGAAATAAATGCAAATAAAATTAATGTTGTTGGCTATTAGTAAAAAAAAAAAAAAAAGGAATTTATTTCTTGCATTATCTTTTACGTTTCTTAAACAAGCACACAGCTGATGTGAAAATGTCGATATTTACTCTAAGCACACAAATATGTATTAAGACTTTAACACTTTATTTTATTGATATTTTATGTTCCTGTTAACTATACACTATACACCGCATAGCATAAGAAACTCCTAATAAAATAGCAAGACCAGCCATATGTCAAGTATGTCCTTCAAAGAGGCCAGGAAAGCAAAATGCACAGGCTGTCAGTGAAAGCGATATGTGTGCTCAGAATGTGTTATGCTCATGAGCAAAGCCTGCCTTAGGTATAAGTGAAGTAAAGATTTTTTTTGTAAAGTGCTATTGGCATTTTCATTGCAATCCATATGGGAATTTATTTGCATTGTTCTTTTTTAGACTTTGTGCACCAAAAGCCTGTTGATATTCAATTTTGGGGCAGTGGGGAGCCCACACTGACCACCTCACTGCTGACCCTCCACACCTGGCTGCTCCCCCATCCCTTCAGCAGGAGCACTACTGTGTATGTCAGCACAAGGGGGCCCTTCGGAGGTGGAGAGAAACCTGAACTACTGGTTTGGAAAGTTTCCAGTATATTATTTTTTTAAAAAGAAAAGAGGAAGAAGAGACAGGAAAGGAAAGAAGACTGCAAGGAAAGCAGTTAACAAAGCAAACATTAATGCTATTTTTAAAAAAAGACTGTTTGTAAGCCAGGCATGGTGGTACATGCCTGTAATCCCAGCCCTAGAGAGGCTGAGGCAGGAGGACTGTGATAAGTTCAAGGCTAGCTTGGATGACACAATGAGAACTTGTCAGGAGAGAAAGAGAGACAGAGACAGAGACAGAGACTATTCGCATGACAGGTGGGTGCTTGGCTGGCATCCCGGATGTTGGATTTCCAAAGGTTCCCACCACTCCCTGGTACAGCTGGCTCTCTGAGCTTCACAATTTGACCTAACAATGTAGATTATCCTGTGCTTCTGGGAGTACAGAACTGGCAGGAACACCAGTGAGAAGAGGCCTACAAGGCAGGCTCCCACTAAAAACCCTGGTACAGGGTCTCTCAGGGCTTCCCTGGTAGACACCATTACACACATGTTGTCAAAATTTGTAAGGCTCTTTGTGTTATTTTGTAAAGATCTTAACTGGTTTTGACTATAGAACTGGGTGATATTTCACCCCTTAAAATGGAGTTAAGCATCCCCACGACAGGTCATTGGAGAAATCAAGACATCCAGTCTGACTCTGCCACCACAGAACTCTTGGAAGCCCTCACCTCCTTTCAGCCCTGCACCTTCTCTTTGCTGACCTTGCTTGGTATCATGTTGTTCTGATAAGCAATAGCAGAAGGCCCACTATAGGCTGAGCCCTTTGAGTCCTTCAGAAGGGCTGACATGGAGGTGGTCGTGGAGATCCCTGGCTCAGAGAAGAAGAGGACAAAAACCCACACCCAAAGAGGGTAGCCACCCCCCAGAGGGGTAAGGAACACAAAATAATCTTGCCCCTCCCCTGATCACTGCAACACTTCTAGAACTTCAGCAGCGCACAGAGCATGGACCCTCAATAGTGGCTTAGAAGGCACCAGAACCTTCAAATCCCTTGGGCTTCAAAATCCTTTGTTAGCCTGAAACCTTTCCTGAAAGTCAACAAAGTGGACTTCTGGCTGTGCTTCCTCCTTCAGGGTCTCCAGGGAACTGCTCAGAACCCCAGACCTCAGTGAGGGCACTCTGAAGACAGCTCATCTGACTTACCCCTTAGCTTACCCACTGAGCTGGGCCTCAGACCAAAAGAAAGATGTGCAAATGCATTCCGTCTTTATCAAAGCATTTCTAATCCCACCACCAAAATTAACGAGGAGGAAAAAACCTTTAGAACCACTTAAAACTTCTGTCAAGTTTTTTGTCCAGCCCACCCTGCACTCTCAACCTCTCTTTTATGACTTCAAGAAAATATGCTAGAGCGAAAGCATGCCGGAGGCAGACGTGAAGGCTAGCCTGGCGACAGCCCCACCTGCCACAAGGGTACTCAGCTGACAAAATGCAGAAGTGGCCAAGGAGCGCAGCGAGCAGAAGCAGCATTGAGGGGCCAGCCCTGAGTGGTGCCGGGGCCAGACATGTGCAACCCAAGCGTGTCCCAGCTGCCCAGCCTGTGACTACAAAAATAAGGTCACACCCACTCCTCAGACCCACATCAGCCCCGTGTTGGCTGCAGACAGCCAGAGTTTACCGGCTTGCCCTCCCCGGAGCTCCCTGGGGATCCCCAGGGAGTGTCCCCACGTTCCCCAGATTTGCCCCACCTATCACATGACCCCCAGCCCTACCCTTCTTGCTGTCCTAAAACCCAACTCTGCAGGCAGCTGCCGGGCCCCTCCCTGCATCACAGCAAGGGCACCAGCCCCGTCTGGTCCCACACGGTGGCAGTTACTGTTAGACTGTAACACTTAAGATACTATAAACAGCCAGGGCATGACCAAGAAAACCTGTAATCCCAAGAGCGTGCACAGGGTACTCCAGAGTGCTGTCACGCTGGGCTCTGCACCCCAGGTCCTGCATCCCAAGCTAGGATTTACGTTCTAGCCTCCAGCTTATTCCTCAAGGGCCAGTTCTCTTTTCCTGAAGTAAGTCCAATCTCCAGTCTCCCCAAAATTAAGGAAAGGAAAGCTTTCCCCTGAGGGGGAAAGGAGACAATTTGTGGGAACTCATTTCTACCTACAAAGAAGAAATCTTTTAGATCATCTACCCCTCTGGCCTCAAATTCTTCATATCTGAAGGCCATCAGTGTTTTGCCATTGTTTAACTAGAGGCCTTAAAAATCATCTTCTAGACAAATAGCAGTTTGTTCTCAAAGTGGAATAAAGCTCCCACACCAGGAAAACAGAAAGAAGCTAAGACAATGCATCAAACTACTGCTTAGGTACCGGCAAAATAGCTCAGCAGTCTAAATTACCTGCTTAGGCCAACTTAGACAAGCGCAGCAACTATGGTTCAGTCCCTGGCATAACATGTGTGCCAACCCTGTCCCCAGGGCAGGTTGAGCCAACCAAAACAATAAATAAAAAGGTTAAGTGGTACTTTCCCTACTTTGAGCCCTTGTTGATCCACAAAAATGACTTGGCCAACAAGCGTAAAAGATGAGGAACATCCCCAGTTACCAGGGACATACGCATCAAAATCAGGAGCTACTACCTCATGCCCATGAAAATATCCACTGTAAACACACATATGAAGGAACTGGCAAGTGTCGGTAAGGGTGTTGAGAAGTTAGAGCCCCCATATACTGCTGATGGGAATATTACGTGCTGTCACCCTGGAAGAGCGTCCTGATCAGGCAGTCACACTTCCTGGGTCACCCCCAGAATCTCAAAGAGCATCTGTACACCACGTTCATAGCAGCATTATGAACAGTGACTAAGAGGCCGAAGCAACGTAAAGGTCCACCAACAGACCCATATATAAACAAAATGGGGTTGATACTTACTGTGGGATATTATTCTCATCTTGAGAGTCTATTTGTTTCGTAGAATCGGGGATTGAACCCAGGACCTTTAAGTAAGCTGTGACTTTTTCTTCTTTTCCTTCTTCTTCTTCTTCTTTTTTTTTTTTTTTTTTTTTTTTTTTTTTTTTTTTTTTTTTTTTTTTTTTTTTTTTTTTTTTTTTTTTTTTTTTTTTTTTTTTTTTTTTTTTTTTTTTTTTTTTTTTTTTTTTTTTTTTTTTTTGAGATAGGGAGTTGCTGAGTTGCTAAGTTGCCCTGGCAGGACTTTGAACTTGGGATCCTCCTGCCTCACCACCCCAAGCACTAAGAATACAGGTATGCACCACCACATGCCCAGCTTTCATTCTGTACTTATTTATTTATTTATCCATTTCTGTTTTTGTTTTGTTTTGTTTTGTATTTTAGGGCAAGGTCTACAGGGTGTTCAGGGTCTCCCTGCTATATTGGATTCATACTGATCCACCTGTTTACAGCCTCCCAAATGCTGGGATGACAGGCGCGTGCCGCCATGCCCAAGCTCCATCGCAATCTCAGTGTGCCCTGGCGGATCGAACCCCTGGCCCCTGCACTTACTTGCTGGTGTTTTAATCCACTGCACTATTTGGCTGGCCCTTTCATTCTGTGTTTTTAAAAAAGGAATTCCCATCACACAGTATATGGATTGAACATAGCTAAATCCTGAAGCCATTAGCTAAGTGAGACTAGCCAGGCACAAAAACACAAACACTACGATCGCACTCCTCTGTGATACCTCGCTTTGAGTAATCAGCATCCACATGGGCGAGAAGCGAATGGCGGCCACCATTCTCTCCCCAGGGACCAGGGAGAGGCAGACGTGGGTGGCTGTTCTTTAATGAGTACAGAGTTTCTACTTGGGAAGACGAATCAGTGCTGGAGACGCAGGGTGGTGACAGTAGCACAACGACATAATTGTTCTTTTCTCTTTTTTCTTTTTTCTGTACTTAGGGCAGGGTCTACAGAGTCTCACTGCATAGATCAGACTTGTAGTGAGTCTCCTGTTTTCAGCCATCTCAGCACACCCCACAAGTGGGCACACAGGGGATTGAACTCCAGCCACTGCGCTCTGCCTAAGCGGGCGCTTAGCACTGAGCTATCAGGCTGGCCCTCACATAAATGTTCTTAATGCATCTGAGCTACTTACTCCAAGGTGGCTAAGCTAGTAACTTTTATGATAGATGGATTTTACCACAAATTCTTAATTAAATAAGTAGTTGAGGGGAAGGCTTGGGCCAAGAACCCCACAATGCACATATATCCCCCTTTCTCCAAGAACATAAGGAACAGAAGGGGTTCAGAAATCAACGTGTGATGGAGACTTCCTGATGACAAAGTTAAGTCAGAGTCCTATTGGTTCAGTTAAGGATGCATGAAGAAGTAATAACTATCCAAAATGGGACAGATGCCCGCTGTCCGGGAGAACTGGCTACAGGGGTAGAAAGGTTCTCTGCACCACCCAGGCCACAGAGCATGTAACATATGGCCCAAGTGGACAGAGTGGCTGAAATTTTAATTTCATTTCATTTTATGGCTTTAAATGTAAATAGTTCCTTGTGCCTGGTGACCCTCATCCTGAACAGCACAGGTGTGGATGGCCACAGCTTGCTTTAAAAGAGATAAAATGATAAAAATAAATAAATGATTAGTTAGCATCAGCTTATAAGAAATTACCTTTCCTCTGTTGAGATTAAGGCAAAGGTAACTTGCTTATCATGCCAATTATAAGGATTATAACAAGCCTGCTTGTAAAATTTAGCTGTTCTCTCACTATCCCAATTTCTCAGAAGACCTAAGCAGCACACTCGTTTAGGCAGGTGACACAGAGGTTCGGTGTGAATGATTTCACCTTGGTTTTTAGCCTAGTGCATTAGAACCCAGTAAAGGAACTTGGCTCAAAGCGCTGGCCTTCTCTGATTTTTACAACGCCACAAATCCATCACTCCTAAAAGTGTTCTGTTTAAAAAGTCTACAGGCTGTTCCATTTTCTAACAAATGACTGAACTATGTCAAAGACAGCTCCTATACAAATGTCTAACAACAAAAGGATTGAAACTAAATGTGGCATCTTTCCATCATTCTCCGCACAGAGCTGAGGTTTCTGAGGGCTCCAGGCTTGCTTGACCTGCAAACATATGGAGGCCAGCCACTACGGATACCGGAGAACTTCTTGTAAAAGCCCAGATCTCAGGCCTCCTTTAAGAAATGGAAAGATCGGGCCATGTTGCCTGCATTCTTGCCCAGTGACACAGGAGCTGAGTCGTGGTCCATCACTAAAGATGATGCACATTATCTCCAAGAGCCAAGGTCCCCACGAGACCTGCTTCTCACACGCGCGCGGTGTGCTGGTCCCTGTAAGCAGCCATATTCGCTACCTTTGTTGCAGAGAAAGAACTGAGGAATCACACTGAAAGGATCTATTATATATCTCTTTCCCACCCTCAGGCCACCACAGGGCAAAGAACATCTTATTCCTCTTCTTGCTTCTCTTTTTTATCCCACATAAAATCCTGAACACAGTAGGTGTTCCAATTATACTTATTCAACTGTATTGGGCTCGAAAAAGAAAAACAAGTAGAATTCTGAGTCACACCATGTCCCTGATTCCCTAAGTGAAAGAAGATAAATGATCTGCCCAGATACCATGGTTGGAACAAGACCCAGGCCTCTGGTGCATTGCTTGGCTCTAAACTCTAGCTTACCTGTAGTCTCAAAGGACACAGCTCCAGGGTGCTCCTGCAGCTCCGACCCCCTCAGGTCACCAGGACAGTGAGGTTCCAACACCAAGGCCTTCCCCGAGGCAGGGGGCTGGGCATTCTCCACAGCATGGAGCTCAGGCAAGGGAAGCCAGGAAAGGTTAGGCATGCTATTTTTAAACTTGCAAAGATCATACTGTACATCGATAATGGGAGCACCCAAGCGGCCCCACGTGACAGCCCGAGTCAGCACGCTATCCACGTGCTGGAGATAATAATCCTGCTTCTAAGAGTAGCCCCTTGAAAAGGCACCCTGCTCAATGCAGGGTTGCATTAAATGGGATTGCTTTTGAATAGGCCAGGCTCCATTTATTTATGAAGAAAATCTCTCTGAAGCGCCATCTCCCTGCGGTGGCACATTCGTATATTCAGCCAGATGCTTCACTGGTTTTTTTTGTGTGTAAGCTGAAGCTGAAAATATTTTACTAAATATAAATATCACTATGTGGCAATACGTGATTTTCTGCCTATTTTCTCCCTTTTATCCATTCCCCTTTTCTTGTTGAGTTTTACACCTACCATTCAGGGACTCTCTCTCTCTCTCTCTCTCTCTCTCTCTCTCTCTCTCTCTCTCTGTCTCTCTCTCTCTCTCTCTCTCTCCTTCTTTTTTTTTTATTTTTTTTTATTTTTTCTTGTTTCAGAACTTTTGTTTGTTTATTTATTTTTATGGCTGGCTCAGCCTGCCCTGAGGGCAGGGCTGGCGCAGCATGTGGTGCCGGGGATCGAACCGCGGTCCCTACAGCCGCCTAAGCTTTCCGAAGCAGGCGCTTTAGACCACTGAGCCATCCTGCCAGGCCCCTCTCTCCTTCTTTATACCTTGCCTAGTTCTTCTGCATTTGTGGAAGACTTTGTGCAACCAGTGGATTGTCTGAATGGTCTGGGACCCTGGTGATCGTTAATCTGAAATAACAAGGATCATTATTGCCAAGGCAATTATTGAGTGCCAGGCCCTAGGGCAGCGACATGCTTCCATATGTATGACATTACTCCACTTTCTATTCAGGATCTACTCATAGCAAGAAAGTAATCCAATCCAATTCATGGATTACCAGTCCACTCAACAGAAAAATAACACAAAGCCAAGAGATAGGCAGACATCAGATTATGTTTCAATACGTGAGACATGTTGCCCCAAGAGACAAGCATTTTGGGAAAAAGCATACAGGTTTACTTTCAGTGCAAGCATCCTTTGGAATTAGAGGGAAAGATATTCATTTTACCTTAAGAGCCAAACAAATACAAATACAAAGTCTAATCAGCTGATCACAAGGTTGGGCATTTCAGTCTTCTAGTAGAACGTAGCTGTCCACCAGAGAGAACAAGGAACATCAGCCTGTCCCTTAATTAGAGCCCCTAGGCAGACTGCATGTAGGATTCCATGTGACCAGCAGGGTGAACAGTAAGAATGCTCTCAGAGAGCCAGCAGAACTCACCCAACATTATGAACCAAGAGTCTGATAATCCCAGCCCTTGGGGAGGCTGAGGCAGAAGACTGTGGAATTCAAGCCTTGACCAAACAATTTAGCAACTTAGCAAGACCCTCTGTGAAAATCTAAAATTCTGTGTGTGTGTGTGCGTGTGTGTGTGTGTGTGTGTGTGTGTGTGTGTGTGTGTAACCAGGAATTGAATTCAGGTCCTTGCACTTGCCAGGCAAGCACTTATTCTACTGAGCTATCTCCCCACCCTAAAATTCTTTTGCAAAGGCCAGAAATGTAACTCAATGCAAAGGCCCCTAGCTTTGATCTCTAATACCGTCAAAAAAATCTGAGAACATTTTCCCAAATTCTTTGAAGTACACAACTGTTTGCTTAGTGAAACAGCACCTTTAATCTCAGGAACATTTAGCATTTAATATAGAAATTGGTAATGTTTTTATGTCAAGAAATCAGCTGAATATTTGATATTTTAAATTTTGTATCATTTAAGATAATATGACCAAGTATTGTAACATCTCAACTTTGCGACTCCAGTTTGAATGTGTAATTGGGTGATTTATTCAGGCTTTTGATTTTAAGTTGTAATCATACTGAGTGCTTGTACACAATTAAAACATTTAAGAGTGCTCAAGGTCCACCATATTCGTGTTTATTAGATTTATAAAAATTACTTTGATGTTAAAAGATTCATCAGTCAGATCATTTAAGTCCTTAAAAAGATGTATTATGATAAATTTATAAGTACAACTTAAAATATGGAGAGCTCAATTAACTAAATTTATGAATTGGAACATATGTAATTCAAAGGCCCCTTGAAAATGATTGTTAAATCACACTAGAATGGTAACTAGAATAGTAAAATCCTTAAATTGAACTTGAAAACTTAAGAAGGTTCCAGCTTTCTAAATTGAATATTCAATTCGTTCTGTTTATATTTCAGTAAGCAAAATGTTAACTCATAAAACTGAAATAAACTTCAGAAATGTCTCTCACAAACACTCCCCCAAAATCCCTTGATCCAAAAGCACCAATACAGAAGACCACACTTTAGGGTCCTGTTCGTGATATCTAAGGTAGAGCCTAAGGGTTCTCAGGTACTGTCTGAGAGACTTTGTAACAAAAGCAGCTGCCTCGTGGCATTGTTGCCCTGGCTGAAATAATTCCTGTGCCCTACAAGAGCTCCCGGGCCAAGGGTGTGAGAGTTCACTTTCTACCCTAATACTGTCAGCAGCTCAAAGGGCAACACAGAAAGTTCCCGGTGTATTCCAAATTTGTGCAATTTCTTCACCAGTATTCAACACCCACAGGGGCTGGGGGTCCCTAAGGCACCAATACTCAAGAGTTTATACAGCAGTCCTGGCCGTGTGTTGTTTGCCTACCCAGAACGTTGTAGAGTTGATAGAGGTGTTATTTACTGAGGACAATGCAAGAGTTTAAAACTCCTCTGCCAACACCCACCAAATGTTAAATACAATACAGAAACCCGACTCATACCACGGTTGTTAAACTGGAAAGGCCACAGTGCCTTCCTGTTGACCTTTTCAAGAGCTAATGGCTGCTTTTCTGACCCAGCGCAGCAGCTGCAGATGACATCAGATTTTCTGCCACACTGGCTTGAATCAACACAATGAATCCACGCAGGGGAAGGCCAAGGCCATGTGGGGCTCAGGAGGAAAGATGCGGAAGAAGTGTCCAAACAAGCAGCGCGGGAGCAGGTTTCCCCCTGCCATCGGAGGGCATCTCAGAAAGTGACTATTTCGGGCATTTTCAGAAAACAGTAGCTACAAAGGCGTACAGGGCACATGGTGAGAGGCCCAGATCGTCGGGAGCAGTGACACAAGCTTGGAACCCCTGCCTGGCGACTTAGGGAGACCAAAATGTAAAAAAAGAAAAAGAAAAAATGGCCGGGGACATAGCTCAGTGGGAAGCTCTGTGCTAAATCCCCAGAACCACACACCCACACATACACACCCACACCCACCCACACACACACACACACACACACACAAGTGATTGTGTACCAGCCCGTGTTGGAGAGTGAGAAAGTGGTGAGTTTGTTTAAATGGGAAGCAGCATTAACATAGCTGGCTCGCTATAACTTCTGGAGCAGCAAATGCACATGTGTGTCCTAGAGCCTACAGTCTCGAGCCCAAGAGTTCTCCCAGGTTCTCATCAGGCAAAAGAGCCGTCACGTCAAACATCCCATTGCTAATGGCACATGCATTCTGGAATACTGTCATCAAAAGTCTTTTTCCTAAAGACAATCAAAGCCCATAAAACAGCCAGAGTTCCAAATCCAAGTGTGAGGGTTGCTAATACACTCAGGAACAGCCCACAAAATGCAATGCTTTTGTTCATCTAAACCAGTTTGGAGCTCATCCCATTCCAGCCATTCCCTTCATCCAGTGATTTCACTTTCTGTAATAACCCAGGAGAGCCCGAGAAAGTGATGCAATTCTATCTCCTTCCCTGCCAACCACCTGCAAAGGTTTCACCGGCTGCAGTCAGCCATTCCCCAGGCTCCAGAAAGTACCAACACCCAGAGGGAGGGTCCCCTGGGCAGGAGAGGAAGCGAAGCAGCGAGCCTGGACAGCGGAAAAATAAAAGTCCCATCTCTCTTCGGAGAGTAACTCAGCACCTAGGTGATAAACATAACTTCCAATTATGTGCCTTAAACCAATGCGGAAATGCAAAGTTGTATTTTTATAGCAGACAGTCAGGTTGAAGATTCATCTGTAAACCACAAGGATTTACAGCCTAAAGTGAAGCTCTGCCTCCCCAGCTTTCTTTTTGTGCTGTAGAGCAAGGAGGCTCTGTGTTTAATATTCTGCAGTCCTTCCCATTCACCTCCTTGCCTGGCTGCAACAGATTAAGGACTAAAGTTTCATAATGTGGGACTAGACCCATCTTCCTTGGAAGCACGTGACTCATTTGCAAAAAATACAAATTCATGGAGTTAGCCCAGACCCAGTGAATTACATCTCAGGGAGCTGCATGTTTTAACTGGATGAATCTAGCACCCACTAGAATTTTAAAAGTAGACCTCTGGAGCAAGGCTCAGTTCCCCAGGTGAGGAATCAAGGCACCAGCTGATGGATTTCACCTCAGGTGTACTCATGGGAGTAGGCCAGAGCATCGTGGTCTCAACCTTGAATGTAAACACAGATTCTGATCCAGTGGATTCTGTCAGGATCCTGATTTCTACCAGCTCCTAGGCTGTCACTGACAAAGTTTTGATTACAGCTGGAGGTGAGAAGGAGTCCATTTATCACCCCAAGGGACAGCATGAGATACAGTGCAGAAGGAAGTATTTCCAGCCCAAGGAGCAAAGTGGAGGAGCAAACCCTGAACTCCCCCAGAAGAACAAGCTTCAGAGTGACTTATTTTAATCGGGTTGCTTTACTCCCAGTTGAACTCGGCCCCTCCCAGGAGGGGGATGCTCTCACTAAAGGAACCTGAAAGTAAACTGATGGGAGTGGGACCTGCCCCGTGCCTCAGAAGCAACTGTTCAGGGAACAGAATAGGTAGTCTTCCATGACTTGACCTGTCAGTCACCTAGACTCATGTCTAGGGAACTCTTATTTGAAATACCTGGGGGGCCTGCTCCAACCCACATGGCTAGTACAGAAACCTAGCTGTTCTTGGAAAGACTGGCCACGAACATGTAACTCTGTTTTCAAACTATCACAGATCCAGGTACAAAGTCATTGAAAATAATTCAGGAAAGCAAGAAATGGTCACTACAGGCTCAAAGCTTACAGAAGCATCTAGAAACTGGCTCTTTAATCAAAGGGAAAACATCTTAGCAAGATAGGGTCCAGGCTATAATGAGGATAAAAATGGTTCTCTGACCCTTCTCGTTGTCATAAGCAAGACTTAGGGTTTGTCTTGGTCAAATATTTCAGGGTACAAGATACCTTTGGGGTACTGGGAACTATACCCCACTTATATGGAAAAATAATATTTTTATAAGTAAGCATCTTCTAACTTTGAGAAAATTTCAGTTTAATAAAGTAAATCAGGCTGGGCGTGGCGGCTCACACCTGTAATCCCAACACTCGGGAGGCTGAGGCAGGAGGATTGGTGCGAGTTCGAGACCAGCCTGGGCTACAAAAGTGAGCTCAAGGCCAGCCTCAACTGCATAGCAAGACCCTGTCTCCAAAAGACAAAAAAAAAAAAAAAAAAAGATAAAGTAAATCAGATAATGAAGCCAGCGTACTAGGGTACTAGTACTTACACATTAAATCTGGGATAATGTGGGTATATATGAAGTGTGAGGGGTATTGAGAAGGATCTTGCCTAAAAAGCATTCAGAAGTCTCCCAATTTTGAGTTAAAATGGTCCAGGGATTCCCTTAGATGATTTTTTTTTTTTAAGGAGAATAAAAAATAATAAAAAGTAAACATTAGAAACTATACAGAATTTTAAGGCTGGCAGGGTGACTCAGCGGTCTAAAGCGCCTGCTTAAGAAAGCTTAGGCGGCCGCGGGGACCACTGCATGTGGTTCAATCCCCAGCACCACATGCTGCGCCAGCCCTGCCCTCAGGGCAGGCTGAACTGGCCATTAAAAGAAAGAAAGAAAGAAAGAAAGAAAGAAAGAAAGAAAGAAAGAAAGAAAGAAAGAAAGAAGGAAGGAAGGAAGGAAGGAAGGAAGGAAGGAAGGAAGGAAAGAAGGAAGGAAGGAAGGAAGGAAAGAAGGAAAGAAAGAAAGAAAGAAAGAAAGAAAGAAAGAAAGAAAGAAAGAAAGAAAGAAAGAAAGAAAGAGAAAGAGAAACGATACAGAATTTCAAAAAACAAGATGATGGAAATTCAGCAATCAATTATTTGTTATATTTTTGTCTTCAAAGTAGTTGTTTGGTTCGATCCCCCAGTCTGCTGCACCAGCCCCACCCTCGGGGTGTGCTAAGAAGGCAATTAAGACTGGGCGTGGTGGCTTGTGCCTGTAATTCCAGCTCTTAGAAGGCTGAAAACAGGCGGATCAGTAAGAGTCCGATCTAGTAGTGAGACCCTAAACACCCTGTAGACCCTTCCCTAAAAAGTAAAAAGTTGTTCAGATTACCAGATACAAGCATGTACAATTGGTCAAAAAAAATTTAGTTTTAACTGTGTTTCTTCCAATAAACCAATAGAAATTACTAGTACAATTATCTTTATATATATACACATATATACAATTATCTTCATATATATATATGAAATATACATATATATGTATATATGTATATATGTGTATATGTATATATGTGTATATATATATATTTCATATATACCTACATTTTTCTAGATTTAATATATAAGTATTAGTATCTTGGTTCCATTATTTTATTTACTTTACTAATTTCAATTTTTCTCAAAGTTGAAAGATGCTTCCTTAGTTTAAAAAATCTATTTTCCCAAATATATATTTCCCCCTTTTTTCTCTTTCCCTCAAAACCCACAAACGTGGGAAAATGTTTTAGTTAACTTTCTCTAGAAAAGACTTCTATCTAGAACATACAAAGAATTTTTTAAAAATTAGTCCCCCAACATTAAAAATCCAATCAAAAATGGGCCTCTGAGATGAATATATACTTCTCAGATGAAGAAATACAAATCACAAATAAATATATGAAAAACTATTCAACGTCATTGGTCATTCAAGAAATACAAATTAGATTCCATCTCATCCCCGAAAACAATGGCTATCATCAAGCAACCAGTAACAAATGCTGGCTGGGGCTATGGGGAGAAAGGAACCCTTTTCCACTGCTGGTGGGAGAGCAGACTGGTACAACACTGTGGAAATCAGTGTAGAGATTACTTTAAAAGTTAAGATTTAAAAAAAAAAAAAAAAAAAAGCCCTAAAATTAGAGGTCCTAGTCAACCCAGGTATTTTCCTCCTAGATATTTTTCTAGAAGAACTGTAAACATCATACCACAGCGATATAGGTGCACCCATGTTTATAGCAGCACAATTTGCCACAGCTAATCTTGGAAATAACCCAAAAAGATGCGACTTTTTTACATAATGGAGTATTACTCAGCTATAAAAAAAGATAAACTCAAGGCTTTCATAGGTGAATTGATGCGATTAGAGACCATATTCATATGTGAAATAAATTAGATCTGCATGTGTAAACATAGCTCTGTCTTCGTAGTGTAAGACCCTGAAAGTAAAATTCAAAAGGTACAATAGATATTGTGAGCCAGGCGTGGTGGCGCATGCCTGTAATCCCAGCACTCGGGAGGCTGAGGCAGGAGGATTGGTGTGAGTTCGAGACCAGCCTGGGCTACAAAAGTGAGCTCAGGACCAGCCTCAACTGCATAGCGAGACCCTGTCTCAAAAAGACAAAAAAAAAAAAAAAAAAAAAAAAAGATATTGTGAAAGGGGAAGAAACTGCTAAAGGAAAGAATGAGAGCTGGCTGGATAACTCAGCAGATTAACGTACCTGCTTAGACAGATGCAGGGACCAGGATTTGATCTCCATGTGTGCTGTGTTGGCCTCCCCCGACCCCGCCCCTGCTGAGAGAGCGAACGACACTGAGCATGGCTGGTGGCGCACACCTGTAACCACAGCGCTTGGGAGGCTGAAAACAAGAGGCTCACCATGAGTCCGAGCTGTGTAGGGAGACCTGTGGACCCTGTACCAAGTACAAATGAATAAATTAATAATAATAATAATAATAATAATAATAATAATAATAAATAAACAAAATGAAAGAACAACTGGGATGATTTTTTAAGATCATCTTCAAATCTTCTTCAAATTATACATTCTCAGTAAGGCCTAAACACTCAATTTAATATACAGTTACAAAAAATTCAAAAGCAACATGCAATTAATTCCCTTCTCCGCACTCCACTGCAGACCCCACAACACTTCCTCCTTTTGAAATATGCACTTCTAACATACTATTTGCTTAATATGTTTATTATGCACTGTCTTCACCTCTAGCTAGGATCTGACACAAAAGAAGCCGGGATCTCTTTTAAGTACAGATGAGGCACAAGTACTTCGCCCCAAAACCAATAGTAGGTGTTCACCCCATATCTGCTGCAAAATTTATCAAATTAAACATTACTATCTTCAAATAGTTGCAGAACATCTGAGATAGTGAAAATCGCTCTATGCCTAAAGATAATTTCTTTGAATTAAAAACAAATTTAACTGGTTGGGGAGCTTTTATGTGTAGTTTGGAGCCTTTAAGTGGTACTGTGGGTTGGATCAGGAATGCCCCCACAGGCTTATGTGTCCCAGGCTTGGTCACCTGGCTCTGTACTATTATTTATTTATTTATTTATTTTTAAATTTTTTATTTTATTTTATTTTTTTTGAGACAGGGTCTCACTAATGTAGTTGAGGCTGGCCTTGAGCTCACTTTTGTAGCCCAGGCTGGTCTCGAACTCCCACTGATCCCCCTGCCTCAGACTCCCAAGTGCTGCGATAACAGGCATGCACCACCACGCCCGGCTTGCTCTGTACTATTAGAAAGCAGTGAAACTTCAGAAAGTAAAGCCCAGAGGAAGGAAGTTAGTTCCAGGGGAAGCTCTTGTAGAGGATGCTTGGTCCCTGCCAGTACAAGCACAATAGAGATCAATATGGAGAATACTCAACAAATAAAACTAGGAATTCCAGTCAACTCAGCTGGCCTCATCCTACCTGTCTCCTGAAAGAATCAGAGCTACCACAGTACAGAGATGCATGCATGCCTGTGTACGCAGCTGCACGACCGAATCACGGGAGCAGCCTCCATACCCCTCAACAGATCAATTGGTCAAGAAAGTATGGTCCTTACACACAATAGAGAACTGCTCTGCCATAAAGAAGGATCAACTTGAGTCATTTGTAGGGAAATAGGTGCATCTACAGACCACAATGGTAAGGGAAATAAATCAGACATCGAGCTCAAATGTTACGTAGCCAAAGTAAGAAGAATTTAAAGAGTATGGAAAATAGAAAACAAGATGATAGACCTTTTGCCAATGGGATTAAAAGATGGAGGACAGGGGAAACAAAGAGGGGAATGGAGATATAAAAAGAATTAAGATATATTATTTACACCTACCACCTCCCCATGATGAATGTAATTATTATGTACTACAAACATGTACTAATAAGAAAAATTTGAATGGACTTACATGTTTGGTGGAGCGACTCTCCCTATCTATGTAGATGGAAGAACAGTCATTATCTGCCCCCTTATAGTTGGCTTCTGAGATGGACATAGGACTGCTTAATTACTGGGGAGGAGGGGAAAAAAAACTTCTCTTCTACCCTCTTTAGTTCAGCCCCTGGGACCTACAAATTAAATCAGCAAAGGATGGATTAATAGGACAAAAAGGTACAGTATGCAACTTTTATTAAGTTTATATTTATACGAACAGGGGCTCCCAGGGGGGAAAAAAAAATGTTCGCCCTTGGGGGATTATGCATCATTTTAACAAAGGATAATATATTGTAAAGAAGTGACCACAGAAAGGAAAGGAGGTTTGGACTCTTAGGGGTGATAAATTGTGGAAGGTGACTAGGAAGTACATGGGGGAAGCCATCAAAAGATAAAGGCTATTT
Organism: Myocastor coypus; assembly: GCA_004027025.1. Taxonomy (NCBI): domain Eukaryota; kingdom Metazoa; phylum Chordata; class Mammalia; order Rodentia; family Myocastoridae; genus Myocastor; species Myocastor coypus. The sequence goes on along the minus strand of PVJA010018138.1, from coordinate 9,203 downwards.
TAGTAAGGTCTGTTTATGGACATCTATCTTGTTGACTCCCTGTCTCCGGTGATAAGAGCTGATCTCCTCTTCCTGGTACAGGGAGCAGGCCCTCTTCTCATGGGAAATTTATGCTGTGCTTAGAGGCAGATAGGGAAGAACAGAAAGCATTTCCTAAGTCTGCTGCTCCTCAGTTGCCTCCAGCTCAAAATAATACATCCAAGTGCTTATTTTAGGGTAGCATACTCTGAACCTCTTCAGAATCATGCCTCAGGGACCATTCTCATGGAAAAGGAGAGAACATTCTAGCTACACACGTGGTCTCTGTTCTGGCAAATTTGACAGTCTCTAAAATATTGCGACAATCACTCAGTACTTTCACCCAGGAGCCCGTTTCTAGCACTAAAACTCATCAACAAGCTGGGATCTCAGCGATGGTCTCCCCATTTCCTGCATTTGCTAGGCTAATTAGGAAGCCATTAGTGCTGATGTTGTCATAAACCCACGCAGGGCCCTACAGAAGCAGCCTCAGACGTGTGCACCGGCGGTCCCAGAAGGGAGCCCGCAGCCCACAGGAGGGACCCCACCCACCTCGAGTCTAGCTCCTCTCAAGCTCCCGGGAAGTGCCTCTCTACTGGCCCACCTTATTCCCTCAAACAGCAACTATCCGTGCATCAGCAAGAGCCAGGGCCCCCGTCACTGCCAACATGTGCGGCACACCCTTCTTCAGAGCGGGGAAAGTGGGGGAAGCAGAAACCAGAAATAAAGAGAACCCCAACATTTGGGCCAACGTCCTCCTCTGCAAGTCTGCACACATGCCAGAGATTCTTGCACAATAATCGTTGCCTTGCGCTATCTGTGCTCCAGTTAGTGGTTCTGAGACTACTCGTAAATTAGATGGCTTTCCCAACTGCTTCACAGGGCAGCAGCACATTCTGCAGTACTACTAAGTGGTGCTGCTCTTCCATTTACAAATGTACATTGGAGGATGCTTAAAGCCATGATCCTGACTTTTAAATTTATACATGAAAATTGTACATATTGACAGGATACAATAAGCTTTTGACACACGTGTACATCGCATTGACTCTTAATATTGGCGGCTGGATAGACATACAATGCTAGAATGATGCTACTCACTTTATTGTTATATGTCAAGTAACATGTAACTAAATTTTTAGCCAAAGATATTTAAAATGTCTATATTCATAAAAATGAGTGAATAAACAAATAAAGGTTCTGAAACAAGAAAAAAATAAATAAATAAAATAAAAAATTCTAAAAAAATGGGGGCCTGGAAGGATGGGTCAGTGGTCTAAAGCGCCTGTTTGGGAAAGCTTGGGCAGCTTCAGGGACTGCGATTTGATCCCCAGCACCACATGCTGTGCCAGCCCTGCCCTCGGGTCAGGCTGAGCCAGCCATAAAAATGAGTGAATAAACAAATAAAGGTTCTGAAACAAGAAAAAAATAAATAAATAAAATAAAAAATTCTAAAATGTCTATATTCAAATAATGTGTATTTTCAAATTCTTTTTTTTTTTAGAATTTTATTTATTTATTTATTTATTTATTTACGGTTTTCTTGTTTCAGAACCCTTGTTTGTTTATTCACTCATTTTTATGGCTGGCTCAGTCAGCTGTGTGGGCAGGGCTGGCGCAGCATGTGGTGCCGGGGATCGAACCAAGGTCCCTGAAGCCACCCAAGCTTTCCCAAGCAGGCGCTTTAGACCACTGAGCCATCCTGCCGGGCCCCGTATTTTCAAATTCTTGGGCACTTATTAAAATATGTAATTTGACTTTTGCTTCTGATGATTTTTAGTTTTTAGAAGAATTTTATAAGCATGAAAACTAATTTTAAGGCTTTACTTTTTCACAATCATTTTCATTAAACATTATGATAAAAATACATTCTCAAAAAGAGGGGGGATAGAGAGATAGCTCAGTGGAATAAGTGTTTGCCTGGCAAGTGCAAGGTCCTGAGCTCAATCCCTGGTACCACAAAAGAGAGAAAGAGAGAGAGGGAGAGAGAGAGAGAAAGAAAATACATTCATATTGTTAATAATAGTTAGCATCTGTGAATCAAGTTGTGTTAACTTTCTGTCACTGAGACAAAATACCTGAGGTAACCAGCTTATAAGGAGGGAAGATTTATTTCAGTACAGAGCTGAATAAGATTTCAGAGGTTGCAGTTCATGGTGATTTGGGGAGCTGGGGTAAAGCCATTCATCACAGGTGATATGAGCAGAGAAGGAAGTCACTCATCTCACAGAAGTCAGGAAGCAAAGGGGGAGAGAGGAGGAGCCAGGGGCCCAACATCCCTTCCAAGGAGATGCACCACACTGACCAACTTCCTCCTCCAAGGCCCCACCCCCCAGAAGCACCACAGGCTGGGGACCAAGGCATTAACACGCAGGCCTTTAGAAAACCACGTGCAGCAAGAGACTATGGGCAGCAAGACTGTAACTAACAGTGACACGAAAGTAAGAAATAAAGAAAAAAAATGGAATGTTATGAAATAGAGCCTGTAGAAGCCAAGAATAAAATAGTGGTTCTCAGGGCGATGGTAGGGTGAGGGGCTTTGGCCAAGACACTTCTCCAAGAAGTTTCAGTGATACAGGAGAAGCAAGCATTGAGACCTACTGTATGGCCTGGCGACTATAGCTTATGTAGCAAATACTTGAAAGTTAGGAAGAAGTAGATCTTAAATGTCTCACTATTTTAAAATGCAGGTATATAAGGTCATGGTTATGCCAATTTGTTTAACTGAATCATTTCATAGTATATGCATACGTTAAAACAATGCATTAGACACTGTAAATTCACATAATTTTTGTCAATTATCCCTTAGTAAAACAGGGAAGAAATGTTAGGAGATAAAATAATGTTAATACACAAAAGTTTTGCTAAGAAATTCTTATATATGCAATCATAATGAAATAATTTAAACATAAAATTTATTTACAGTATTAAATAAGGGACTGAAATGAAAAAAAAATACACATGATTTTTGTCAGTTATACCTTAGTAAAACAGAGAAGAAATGTTAGGGGATAAAATAATGCTTATGAACTATGTATGGCTTTATCCATTGCTAGTCTAAACATCTCCAGGCCAGTAGTAGAACACTGACATGAGCAATAACAATTTTTGGTGAGGGATACCGAACTCATGACCTCACACTTGCCAGGAAGGCACGAGGCCACTGAGCTATATTCCTGGCCCATGATAATTAAATTCATTGATCCCCAGGGTCATGTGCCACACTAGCACTGCCCCTGGGCACGCTGAGCTGACCACCAAGATCCAGCATGCTGGCATGTGCCTCTAATCCCAGGGCTGGAAAAGTTGAAAACAGGAGGATCACTATAAGTCTGGGCTAAGCAAAGAGGCCATGTGCCAAATACATTTAAAAAAAAAAAATCCCATTAGAAAACTCTTCATGCCAAGACTACCTACAACCAAACATCCTCTCCCTTAGCCTGTTCTTGCTGCTATAACAAAATATTGAAGACATAATAATTTGTAAACAATGAGTATTTCTCAGAATTCCAAAGACTGGGAAGCCCAAGATCCAAGCACTGGCAGATTTGGTGTCTGGTGGAGACTCCCTCTCTGCTTCCAAGATGGCACCTTCTAGCTCCGTGAGCATGTGGTGGAAAGCAGGAAGAGACAAACACTGCATCCACACATGGCGGAAGAGATGGAAGGGCAAGACAGACAAATTCACTCTCTCAATCCGTTTTATAAGGATTGAGATGCCATCCACAAGGATGGAGTCCTCCTGAAGGCCCCATATCCTGGCACAATTATCTGAGGGGCTAAGTTCAACACATAACTTTTGGACAGATACATACAGCCTGTAACTTCCACATAGAAATTTCAAAATAGAATGGTAAGACCACATGTAGAAAACTTGGGAGCCTTGTGCACTGAGGTGGGAATGTCAAATGTCTGTGGAGACGGTGGAGATAATACGGAGCTCCAGAGAAATGAACAGGATTACCTCATGGTCCTGCATCCCCACTGAAGAATGCGCCCCCAGAAGAACTGTAAGTAGGGTCTCAAGGAGATATCTGTGCCCTACTCCCTTACTCATAGAAATGCTAGTCACAGTTAAACAGAAGTGGAAGCAACCTAAGCCTCCACTGATTGATGAGTGGCAGGACAAAATTTGGCATATGTCTAGTAAGTGGAATGCTATTTATCCTTTAAAAAGAAGGAAATTCTGACACATGGTGCATCATGCCTGAACCTTAAGGACATTACGCTAAGTGCTAAAGACAACTAGGGTATGATTGTGCATCGGGGCTGGAGTACTATAATTCACAGAGACAGGTCGTAGAATGGCATGTGGGCTGGGGAAAGAACAGAGCTCTGTTTAGTGGTACAGAGTTTCAGTTTAACAAAATGAAAAAGAGTTCTGGACGTTAGTTGCACAATGAGATGAACGGACTTAACACTGCTGAACTCTACATTTAAAAGTAATTAAAATTGTAAATTTTGTTAAATGGATTTTATCATAGTTCTTAAAAAGTGAAAAGCAGACATCGTACAAAAAAGAAAAAAAATACAAGGACTGTTGCCCTAAATAAATGCGTTTTGGGCTCAGAGCTGAAGGGTGAGCAAACAAGGGCAGGTGGAACTGAAGAAAAGGTGGTGTGGCTGATCAGCAGGGGCAGTCGTCACCCTACAAGGGGCTCGACTACAAGGCTGCAGCCTGGTGAGACTGAGTCTTCATTACTCTTCTTATTGCTGGGACAAAATACCCAACAGTCACAAGCTAAAGGACAAAATGTTTACTGTAGTTTGTAATTTATGGAGGTTTCAGTCCAGACTCAGCTGGCTCCGAGGCAGGGCAGCATGGCAGAGGGGCATGGCAGAGAAGAAACAGTCCCTAGCAGGGCCTGCGGGAAGCAGGAAGCCTCCAAGCTGCAGCCATAGACCTCCCTTTCCCTTTTATCCCGTCCAGGCCACAGATCTTTCAGGCGGTACCACCCATACTTGGGGGTAGGCCTTCTCATGAACCACATCCAGATTTAGGCTCCATCAATCAGGGGAGTGATTTAACTGTCATAGCCCTAACCCATGTTCACATACTCTAGATCCAACTACTTCCCAAAAGCCCTGCCTATGAGCATATGGGTTTGGGGAGGAAGCATCTAAGTTACACCACAAAAACATACTAAAGAGTTCACGTTTTATCCCAAGAGCCACAAAAAGGACTAGGAATATCAGGCATGGTGTTTGTGGGATAGTTATCAAAGCGATTCAAACCATAATACCCAACATCACAGTAAATGATGGGGTGGAGAATGTGGGTCTGAGGGAGTCCTGGGGAGCTTAACACAGCCAATGGGTCCACATAGGTGACTCACTTCGCTGTAGATGCTTCTGCTGGGAGAAGGTAAAAGCTCTCTCCCTCTAGTGTAGAGAGCAGGAGTTGAGAATCAATGTGTCTCACAAACACCCCTTCCACACCCTTCTATGCTACCACTACCATTTGTTCTAACTACCAGCCCTGAAGCCACGAAATAGCCTCCACTGTTCCCCAGTAAAGCAACATCACTTGGGGCTCTAGGTATCTGCTCCATTCCAGAAAAGGTTCTATCACCTGCCCTCTGCCCACAAGGACTCAGGCGGTGTCTAGCTCACTGTGTTCCTGGATATGCTGGGAACCCAGGGCTCGAGGTATTCACTTGGTAAGTCCCTCAGCCTCTGGAGACTCACAGTCCCGGCATGCAACATGGAGATGACAAGGCAAGTCCCATCCTAGCTCCCAGGGTTGGGTTGAGTGCCATGTTGGATAACCTGAGTTGAAACCACTCATGAATCACAGAGCCCAATAATGATAGAGATTATTAGGAACAGAAGTCTAGCCTAGATAGACTAGTAGATTAATGGCTGCAAATGACGGGTACCAGGGAGTGCTGCATGGTTAACCAGCCCACACAGCACCTGTACGAGGTGAGCACGTTCACGCTGAGGATGCTATGGGCATGGCAGCTGATCTCTCTTTCCAGGTCCACTCAATCCACTCCCAGTGCCTCCCACTTCCCCTTGGATGAAATCCTCTTTTACAGTGAAGAGTCTGAGTGCCTTTTGAAGTCACAACTCTCTCTCTCATTTATCCTCAAATGCAGTCCTTTTTCAGTCTTAACAGCAAACCATTCTTGCTTTGCTGATCCCTGCTGCAGAATCCGTCATTCAGGCAGCATGCCTGGACCATCTGCCCACACCTATGTAGCTGAGAGACTGTCCCGGGCCACTCAGCAGGAAGAGCTCACTCGTAAGCACATGACCTTCCCCTGTGTGAAAGCCTGGCAGGTGTGGGTCACTTTATGAAATAAAGGAAGGTTGTTAGAGGGCAGACAAGCTGGTCCATTTCTCCAGCCTCTCAGCACCTAAGAAATCATACAACTTCCACAGAAATTTTCATAATGCCAGCTCAAATAACACACATGCCCCCAACATTTATTTTCTCTGATGAGAATGAGAAAGTGAATTTTCTTTGAAGTTAATCCATCAGATTTTCAAACAAATCTGGAGTTCTTGTGGAGCTAGCATCTGCCCAGCGAGGGCTCATGTTTCTCTCATGTTCGTCACTATTAGCACAACTATTTTAATAGCTTTCATGCGCTGAACAATTACTACACCCTAAGCACTATGTAAATTTATTGCTGTATCTCACTGGAGCTTCTGGGCAGGGATGCTTGGATATGTTGTACAGAGGAGGAAACTGGGACTCAGATTTGGCACTTACCTACATTCACAAAAGTAAATGACAGAACTAGGATTTAAACCTAGGTCCTAAAAGTCAGGCATGCTAGTGCAAGCCTGTAATCTTAGCACTCAGGAAGCTGAAGCAGAAGGATTGCCATGAGTTCTAGGCCAGCCTGCATTACATAGTAAGACTGTGTCTCAAAAAAAAATCAAATAAGGAAAAAAGAAATAAACCTAGGTCCTCTGTGTGTTTCAGAGAGTTAATGCAATGCATCACTGCAAACTGAGTGACTTTATGCACTAGAAATTTATTTTCTCATGGACCTGGAGGCTAGTACAAGATGTAGCTGGGTGGTAAAGGGGTTACTTTTAGGGGCTCTGGAGTCAGATACATACCCTGCCACTCTCTGGGCTTTGCAACAAATGGGATCCCTAAGCTGGTGAATCCATCAGTCCCATCTCTGTGTCTCTCTTATAAGGACATTACTGATTGGAGTTAAGACCAACCATAATCCAACACAATGACATTTTGTTTTGTTTTGCTTTTTAGTCTTTTTATTTATTTAGTACAGGGTCTCACTGCTCAGCTCGGATTGATAGTGATCTTCCTGTCTCAGCCTCCCCAGAGTTGGGATGAAAGGTGTGCACGACCACACCCATCTGGCAAGCACTTAGACCACCGTGCTACCTCCCTGGCCCAACCTCATTATTTTCTATTGTAGTAAGATACACACACACCATTCACCACTCTGACCACTGTAAGCATACGGTTCAGTGGCACTGATTACATTTACAAGGTGCTGTGCAACTATCGCTGTTGTCCATTTCTAAAACCCTTTCATCACCCCAAACAGAAACCATACCCGAGAAGCAATAACTGCCCTCTCTCCCCAGCTCTGGTGACATCTATTTTATTTTCGTTCTCAGTACATCACATAAGCAGAATTACATAATCCTTGTGTTTTCATATCTCCCTTTTGTCACTTAGCATAAAGTTTCCAAGTTCCAGTCAGATGATAGCATGTAGAAGAAAATCACCCTCTCTCATAGAATAGTATTATCTGTCTGGATATAGACATTTTATGTGTCTACTCATCCACCGAAATAAGCACAATTACGGGTGTTTTGTTTTGTTTTGATCCAGGGTTAGTTCAGACCGGCCTTGAACTCACTATGTCGCTCAGCCCAGAATGGCCATGAGCTCACAAGGATACTCCTGCCTCCGCCTCTAGAGTGCTGAGATGCATCACCATGCCCTGTCACCTTTCGGCTACTGTGAAGAATTTTCTGTTGTTATGAACACTGGTATACAAACATTTGTCTTCAATTTGGGGGATATATATTTAAGAGTAGGGTTGAGGCGTTTGGTACTTCTATGTTTAAATTTTTAGAAATTCCCATACTGTTTTCCACAGCAACTTCACCATCCTACATTCCTAACCATAAGACAAGTAGGAGTTCCAATTCCTCTCCATCCCTGCTAACACTTTCATTCTGTTTGTTTAAAAAAAAGTTATAGAATACGATGATTTATCATTTTAGTCTTTCTAATATATCTAGGATGACCCTGTTTCCAAATAAAACCACATTTTGGTAGAGCACCGCTCACCCCAAGACACCATTGTACCCCGGCTGTCATCCCCGTGGTCCCTGTCAACACCACCTCAAGGATACACAGTTGAATCCTGCCCATTCTGGCCTTCACTTTGCAGACTGGCAAAGCAAAGCTCTGAAGGTGAGACAAACTGCCCCAGATCAGCTATGGAATGCACCTGCTCTCTCTTCAGGGGCCACCAGCAGGACATAGTTTCTCAGCAGTGCCTTCGTTTCTGAGCATTCTCTTTCAAAGACCTGGAAATGAATCCTGATCTGACATTGTTTAATTTCAGAGATTCTAAAAAAAAGTGAATAAGCCACCCTCTTTGTTGTATAGCACACTCAAATTTGCCATCAATTGTAGTCACTGATAATACAGTAAATATTTACAGTAAATATTATTTCCCTTCTCTCTTCCTGCTGGGCATGATGGCACACGCCTGGAATCGCAGCACTGAGGAGGCTGAGGCAAGGGGCAACCAGCACTGCAGAGGAAGAACCTGTCTCAAAAACAAAACAAAAATACCTCTCTCTTCCTTTGCTCCCTAACATGTCATGTTATGTCCTATAAATTCTGTAATTTACTTTCGTTTTATATGAGGCTGAGAAGCAGCAAAGGTGAGGCAAGTCCCAAAGTCCTCTGTAAGTCCATGAATCATAAAGTAACATGGATCTGTGCAGTTATAGACACAGCATATATAATTGCACATACATGCCATTACAGTAGGAAGCACCATCATTTATATTAGAATAAGGACTTATTAGAAAAAAACTGTAAATGAGTTCTATGTATAGCCTTGGCGCGCAGATGCTATGCTAACTAAGACGAAGCAATTTTGGTTGCACTGCTTAAAGCTTTGATTAGTTCTTCACCTGAAAGACACAAGTGCAGAGTTCTTTCTTTCTTT
>PVJA010018137.1:0-40481 GCA_004027025.1 Myocastor coypus | reverse complement strand
TTTTTTTTTTTTTTTTTTTTTTTTTTTTTGTATCTTCCAGGGTCAAATCCCCTCAGGATTACGGGACTGTATATGGGATCATATACAGTACTTTGTAGAACTGTTGTTAGTATCAGCCTTCGGGACAAGTCACAGCCATTGCTTGGCCAGTTTGCCTTCTGTGAAAGCCTGAATGTTTTTCTCTGGGTGACTCTCCTTAGACGCACTATAGTTCATTTATCCCTTTCCTCTGAGGTCCCATAATCTCCTTGACCAGAAAATTTGGGACACCTCTGAGTTATAGGATATTACAGCACAGGTTTTCTTATATCCTGAGTCCTTATTGACCTTGAAGGGCTAGGGCCAAAATATTGGCAATCCTCATAGCCCTTCTTTTTCTCCAATTTTTGGTCTGTTAACTTACATTCTTAACCCTCCAGCAGAAAAGCTTTGTGATACTATTACTCTATAACATAGGTACTTGAGCTTATCAACCCTGGCTTTCTGAGTATCAAATATCTTTGACTTAACTTGGAATTGATATTTTCTGACCATCATTGATATTCTAATAATGTTCCATACAATGTGATATAAGCAGTTACACAATTTTTACAAAGATGTTTGGAAATTCAAGGAAATGCAAAACTGTAGCCTGTCAAGACTATGGTATTTGGCCCAGTCTCTTATTTTCATGTACTACTCTTGAGACAGAGAATGACAGTGAGTTTACACTGGGAGCAGTACACATCAAAAAGACAAGAGTGACATGCATTCCAAGCATAGTTTTAGTGTTACATAGTGCTATGTTCAATATGATGAACCTTTTGAAGGTTCTTGAGACCAATATCTGATTCATCCTGTGTACATAAGTGCATGGTTTTGCTCTTGATATGTTTTCTCCTTTATCTGCTTCCAGTCACTTCGTTGTTTAATCATTGTGTATGTATTGATAAAAGAAATCTGTTCATCTCACTGCTATTTTGTAAAGAAATAGTTTAGAGTGAGGGAACGCATATCATACTAATAAAATTCTCTCAGCTGATATGTTTAGGTCTTAAGGCTTATATTTAGATATCTCCTCATAGCCTCACATACTGATAGGTGGAGCTTTATGAAAGGGCTGAATTAAGGGTATTGTTATAGTCAGTGATTTGCAAGGAAACAGAATTGGTAGAGGACACATGAATTTGCAGGAATATCTTATAATGGTCACCCCAAAAGTCAAGTGTAGAAGAATTCAAGAGATCTGTGTACATGCTAGAGACCCAAAAAGTCCAGCCAAGGGCCCAGATCCTACAGCAATGTCCTGCGTAAGTCCTGCCAGAGGCCTATAACCCACTGCAACCTCATGCAAGTCCTTGGAAGGATCTGCACCAGGAGGAACTGTGAGTCCAATGGTAGAAGCTTGAAAGTCTGGGCAAGAAAGGTAAAGGATCTGGGTCAGAAGGCTGAGGAATCTGAACTGGAGCTAGGAATTGATGTTCAAGGAAAAGATCAGAGTACCCAGAAGAAAACAGCAGCCATTTGGGGTAATGTCATGGTAAGAACCCAAACGTCTCTGGTAAGAACAACCAAGTTCGTATCAGGAGAGCCACCCACAGCAAAGCTCCTTCTGAGAAATCAGCAGTGTGTGATCTTCCCCACCTGCCGTACTTATGTTATTTTGACAATAACCTTCGCTGGATCTTCCACACCCAGAACCACCCTAACTCAGTTAAGTTGTGTGTTCCCATTTGAATGGGTCACTATTTAATCCACTACAGATGTGATAGCTAACTTAGCCCATTAATTGATTTCACATAGTTCTGGTTGTGGACAGTGGGAGGGCTGTAGATGGCACCATTCTGTAGGCTTGTGGCCTGAATGTGAGAGAAGTCCAGAAGGCTCACTGCTTGGTGCCTCATACTGGCTCTGCTGTGGCCCATTTCTCTTTCGTGGTGCTCCTCTTCCAAACCAGCCTGCCTTGGACCCAGCCAACTGCGGACAGAAACCTCTGCAAATTGTGAGCCGAAAATAAACCTCCTCTATGAACTTGGTGAAGACTGAGTCTCAGCAACTGGAAAATAACCAAGAGACACTTGGAAAAAGTATATGATGATTTCCTGTATCTTACATACACAGGCTAGTCCTTCCAATAATACCCATTTTAAGAATATTAAATAATTAAGCAATTAAGTTAAAATGCAAAACAAACTTGTACATAAAGAATACTTTTTTTTTTTTTTTGTCTTTTTGAGAGTCTTGCTATGCAGTTCATGCTGGCCTTGAGCTCACTTTTGTAGCCCAGGCTGGTGTCAAACTCACACCGATCCTCCTGCCTCAGCCTACCAAGTGTGCCACCACACCCAGCTAAGAAAAATTTCTAAGTATGAACAACAAATAATTTAACTTTTCTCATATTGCTCTCTCAAGGTTTAGAAACTTCTCAGTTATATTAAAATGTCTTAAAAATTATGGGGACAAGGATAAACTGAGTGAAAGTTATATTATATGATACAGATATGTCATCAATATCTTTGTGGCAACATTTCATATTAAAAGCATTCCGAGAGAATTTGTGTAAAAGGGGAAGAAAAGCTGAAGGGATGGAAGGTGTTTAGGCAAAAAAGAACAATCAAAATATATTATGTGCAGGTATCAACTTCCTATGATGAATGTGATCATAATCTAAAATGTACTGGACAGGCGAGATAGCACTGTGGACTAAAGTGCCTGCTTAGGCAAGCTTAGGCAAGCTCAGGGGCAATGGTTTGGTCCTCGGCACCACATACAGCACCAGCCCTGCCCCCAAGGTGGGCAGAGCCTGCCAGAGTCTAGGTGTGATAGTGCATGCCTATAATCATGACACTGAGAAGGCTGAAAACAGGAGGATCATTATGAGGTGGAGCTGCATAGTGAGACCATGTAACAAGCAGATACATTGAAAAAAACTCAGTAAAGTCAATTTTTACATACGAACTAAACAGCCTACTTAGAAATTTGTCTGATAATTTCTAATCTTTTCCTATTTCATAAGGCTTAAATTCCATAATGATCATAGAAATATAAATTAAAAATTGATATTTTGCCTTTTCAAATTTCAAATACTTAAGAATAATATAAGAGTAACCAGAATTGACCATGATTATTAGCAATGGTTATATTAACGTTTTAGCTCATTCATTATTTTGGAAATACCTACAAAGTATCTGTTATAGACCAGGCATTGGGCTAGGCACCTGTAGGTGCCACCTCAAGCACAATGCTTGAAATAAATGTTTCAACTATTGAAACACTAGAAAAATTTGTTTTGTCTCAGACAGAGTTACACTATGCAGTTAAGGCTGGTCCTAAACTCATGTTGTAGCCTAGAATGGCCGCAAATCACAGCAATCCTTATGCTTCAGCCCTATAGGCTCTTGGATTACAAGTAGGTGCCACCATGTTCAGTCTTAGAAATACTTTTAAAGTCAGGTACAATACAAGGATTCTGTTGTCACCTTTTTGATAATTTTTATTTTAGAATGCTTGACAAATGCAATAGTACAAAAATAATAAGTTAAAGTTTTATAAAGATAAAATTTAATAAAGGATCTACAACACTTGCTATGATGAAATCAAATGTCTAGTAGTAAATTGTTGCAGTCTAGTTGAATAAAAAATTAAAGTGAGCATCAAAAATGTAAAATACTAATATACCAAGACCTGAGTATTTTACTTTTACAAATTTATTTTAAAACCAAAAAGAAAGGTTCAAGGCACAGATAGAAGCAGGAGGGAGGAGAGGGGGAGGAGATACAAAAAAATAATTCAAATGTGTTCCATGAACCAATATCTCAGAAGGGATGTGAGTCTTGCACACTGTACGCATGCACTCAAACTAAAATCGAAAAAGAAATAATCACATTTAAACAAAGCTAATATATAAATTGTCTATCAAACATTAGATTTATCTTTTCTGTCTTCCAAACATTGCCTATAAATTCTAAAAGCTTAATTGATATTTTATAAGAATAACTAAGGAAAATAAAATGTATAAAAGGAAAAAGTGACTTTAAGGAGTACATATACTAAAACTCTCTCCCAGTAATAAGAACTAAAAGATGCAAAAGGATAACTGAAGTAGAAGATTCCAAAATAATGGTAGAAGCTAACATTGAGAGATTTTTCAAAAGTTTAATCTTCCACAATGAGGATGTACTACTTTTGTCAATCGAAAAACAAATATTTCATGGTACTTAAAATGGCAGATTGGGACAGAATAGTAGACAGGAGCTTATGTGAACTTTACTTTGTTTTACTAGTATGGTTTAAATATGTCCCCCCCAAAATGGTATTTTAGAAGTTCAATAAAATTCCATATTAAGCGCTGGGGAGCTAGCTCAGTAAAATAAGCACTTGCCTGGTAAGAGCAAGGTCCTAAGTTCAGTGAGACCTTTCTGACATACAGTCTATGAATGTCTGTGGTAGTGTGTACTTCTGCTTTGATTGGCTTTGAGATTCACTCCCTACCCCAGAGTGTAAGAAACATTTGTCCTGTATTTCTATGTGGGTCACAGAGGAGCGATATGCGTTCTCCCCGTTTCTTCTGATGTTCTTCCTCTATTCTACTTCCAAGCTACCATGAAGTGAGCAGCTTTACTCTGCTTTGTCTTCTGACCAAATTGTCTTAGTCTTGGAGCAGAGCAAATTAAACATCTTCTTTAAATTGTGGCTTGCATCTGCAAACAGAGAGGAAGCTAATACAGGAAACTGGGAGTGATGATAGCATTTGTGAGACTATGATTGATCATGCAATTTCTAAGGCTCTATTAATATCAGAAGAAGTCAGGAAATGTGTACAGTTACAGATTAGAGAGGCACTAGAATTTTATAAGCAGAGCCTGATGAGTGATTCTGTTGAGGACAGACCATTGATAGGAATTTAACGAGCAAAGCCAAGCTCAAAATGTTTTAATAGTCACTAAGTACTTTATTGGCCGTTGGACTAGATGGATTGTGTATTACACATGGGCAGAACATTTGTCTGCATCTTGCACATATCCTGAGATTTTCCTTGAGATCTTTACTGAGGGCAGTGGACCAAAATCTAAATTTTGGTCTAGAAGGAACCATGTGTTGGGGCTAAAGAAGGTATGATTGCCAAAGATACTGGTGTCATTGAAATGAAGCCAGGCACTTTGTACAAGGATAAAAAGATGCCTGAGGGCATCTCAATAATCAACAGGACTCTATTCATTAAAGGGCCAAGAGTTCAAAAGTGCTAAACTTTCCTTTGAAAAGGGGAGCTTCTGTCCCATTTTCCAGAAGAATTTCTATGGAATTAGTTCCTCCAGATTTATTTCACCATGATTCGACATGCAGTCACCTTAAAGCTACTATAGGCATGATCCAGTGAGCCCTGGCTACTGCTTCTCCTGAAAGCTGACCTTGACCTCACTCACATGATGGTGATTTTGCTGGAATGCAGAATGGAAGAGTTGTAGAACCAGGGAGGTTTTCTCTCATATTTTAAATGGAGGTGTATAAAGTGAGGCATGGACACCTGGAGAATGCCTTATATGAAGCTGTGGAGATACAGCCAAAAGTGCAACAGAGACCTCTGTACATCAGAGACATGGGATCTTCAGATTCTGAATGAAACACTGCTTAGCCTCCAGAATGATAAGGAATACACTGCTTTTCTCTATCATGTATCATCACAGTGGTATGACAAAAAGATCAGAAATTACATTGGGGTCGATGTCCAATTCAAACTCCAGGAAGGCTTGCAAGAACTGCCCATAGTTGAGATCCCTTCAGCATGAAAGAATCATATAAAGATAATATTTAACTGTTGGACTAACTAGAAGACAATATGTCACGAATTGTGTATAAGACAACTTGGGGGAAAACATGTCCACAATTTTATCAATGTGTGAAAAGTTGTTCAAAATCATGCATAAATTATTATTTTATATGAGTTAGAATTTTAAATTTTGATAATTCTGAAAACATTTAAAGGTATTCTTATGCATCACTGATGGTGAATTATACAGCTTTTCTTGAAAAACTTGCTGTGTTTAATTAAAATACTTAAAGCCGTGTAAACCCACTGCTGTAACTGTTCCACTTGAAAAGTTTATCCTTTCCTAGAAACTGGGGGGAATAGAGAGCAATAAATCATTAAAAGTTTACATTTTGGTATTATTCAGAGAAGTAAGAATGTAACAAAAAAAGATTAATGATGTAAATATTTTGAAAAAGACTGACTGGCTAAACAAATTTTTGAATGTTATACAAATCTTTTTTTTAAAAAAATGTATTTTGTACAGGGTTTCACTACACAGCTCAGACTCATAGTGATCCTCCCATGGGACCAGGGTTCTGTCCCTGCACTTGACTAAGCAGGAACTTAGACTATTGAGCTATCTTGCTGGCTATGAAAATCTTAACAGTAATGAATTAAGCTATCTCAATCCAAGTGTTGGTATTTCTACATGGATTACGTTTTAGAAAGGCAGACAAAATGTACATTTTTTGGGATAGTCATACTTTGTATTTCAGGCTAGCCTTGAACTCACAATGTATTTTGAGCTGGTCTTGAACTCTTGGAAGTCTTTCTGCCTGCTTGAACCTCTGAAGTGCTGGGATGGCAGACATGAGATGTCACAGGTAGCACCCCAAACACTGTAATGTTACAATTACATATTTTTATGTGAGAAAATTATTTTTTTTTGTTTTAAAATGTATGCATACTTTTATGTAGGTGAGTCAAAAGTGTATTATTATGGGAGCGCGGAAGGGCAGATAAAGGTCATGTACCAGGTTGCTAACATGGACTCCTCAATACTGCTGCAGATAGAAAGGGGAGAGAAAGCTGCAGGAGGAAAGAAAACTGTGAATCGTATGAATACATTCACACTTACGAGTTTTTGTGAAATTTATATGTGTACACAATAAATTAAAATGGTAAAGTGAAATGAAACACAGAACACTTGAGTCTTAGTAGGAAAACAGATCAAACTGAAGTCTCAGGTGAAGGCTGAAAAAAATGTTGTAATTTGTATTCTCATGCAGAAATTTAGTGTCCAGCAGAATTACCAGGAGAAAGAATTGATAATATGACAAATGGAGCCCAGGCACAGTCAATACCAGATGTAATCACTAAGCATAATTGTCATTTATGATACACAAATCAAATAACGAAATGCACGGTAATTCAGCTTCAACTGGGCATCATCCCAAGGCTATAAATTCTGTAGGACAAATTTCACATTCTGAAGGATTTGTTTGGCTTTAACCATCAAGCTGAAGAGAAAAATCAAATACTTTAATCAATTCCGGGTGCTCTTGTGGCGTTTTCTTCTTTATTAAACAGGCTGTCTGTCTCTTATAATGCTGCTAATGACCAGTTGATCTCTGAAACATTAGCACCCTGGCTCAAAGGGCATAAAAAGGTTAAAGGGGGTCTTCCCACTTATTTTTGTAGGCAAGCCTGAACACAGTGACACAGTGGTTCTCTTTCTCTCTCTCTCATTTTAATCTTTTATTCATTCATTTATTTGTCACAGGGTCTCAATCTATGGAGATTGGTATTGTACTGATACTTCGATCTCAGTCTCCCCAACACTGGGATTACATGTGTGCAGCACCACATCTGGTCTCTGTGACCAGCATGGCACACCTGAGTCTCCAGGAGTGGCATAGCATGTGGTACTGGGGAATCGAACCTAGATCCTTGCTCCTCCCAGGCAGGTGCTGAGCTATGAGCACAGTGATTCTCAGCATGTTATTTAGATGCCTTTGGCAATTCCCAAGACTTTAAAAAGTACACATGGTAAAAAGTCTCTCCCATAATAATATGAAGACATCATCAACTCTTGTCATTATCTCACAAGATCATCACAGAGTTTTCTTGAAGCTACAGATTTGATAATTGAATAGACTAGCTTCAAAGAGACATGTCAGAATTTAGCTATCTTACCTTTTAAATTTAGCTGTATGTCACAAAAACTTATTTATATTTACTTGTAAAGAGTTCATTACATTAATGACTATTAAGAATTTTTTCTTTTTGCATCTAATGTTTTGCCTAAGTCTCAGTGCAAGGTCAATAGGTATAACCTACATAATACCAGTGCTTTGTATCTAGTAGTTTTCAAAAGAAAATTAGAAAAAGATCTTGAGAGAAAATACTAGACAACTAATGAAAACTAGTGTACTTCAGTCTGCCCATTTGAACCTGAGTGCTATCATTAGCCAAAGCATGTTTTACAGCAGAAAAAATCTGGAAGTACAAAGTAAAACTGTAGTTATGTGCCATTAACCCAAAATAAAAGCAATGATCAGCTTCAGTTATAAGGATGTAAGCCTGTGGCACCTAAAATGACATAAGCAAAAACCAAAGCCATTTTTTCCTCTCTTTCTTCCACACTATCCTGCACCTTTTTGCCATTAGACATGGGGAGTTTTTCCTCACACTTTGAGCAAGCAGTTATGCAACAGATGCCAGCAAGGCATCTCCAAATTCAATTTAGTATTAACAGTGTCTATCTGGAGGTAGCTTCACAGGTTGACATATTAGTCTCACAATGGTGTCCCTCACTTCAGATCTCAACCACAATCTTCAGGCTGTGGTTTGCTTTGCTGATGATCGGGTATAAATTGGGGTCACCTAACCTGCTCTGTGGGTTAAATTACTTTTCTAGAGTGGCTCACAGAACCCAGGGAAACATTTTTCTCATGTTTATCGATGTTACAAAGGATGCCAATGACAACCAGATGAGAGAGATGCAGTCAGGATGTAGGAGCAGTTTTCATGCTGACTAGGATTCGCCTCCAGAGAGCTCTGTTGTGTTCTGACACCTGGATGCTAGCTGTTGTTTGTGCTTTTGAGTTTTATAAAAGCTTCATCACATGGGCATCAGTAATCAGTTTATCTTTCAGATTTTCTCTTTTTCCCCATATATTGGAAGATAGTGTTGAAAAATCTTAACTCTTTTCCTCATGATTTAGACTTTCTGGAGACCAGATCCTGTCTTTAAATTTTTGGGGGGCTTGTTTACATCACTCATCTGATTAACATAAAAACTGTCTTATTTCAAGGAATGTAAGAAAGTTCACTTCAGAAATTGGGAGCGCAAGACTAAGTATGTTTTTCACAATTTCATAGGAACATTTATCAACAAATATAAAAGTGGCACCCTTAGACAGCATTATTGGTGGTGTAAATTAGTCAGTAGTGTAAAATTTTGAGACCAATACTGACCAAAATATAAAAGCTTTTGTACTCCAAATGAAGCATGCCACTGTTTCTGTATGCAACTTCTGGGTGTTGTTCCAAATTTTCAGTGAGAAAAATTACAGCCATATTCATTAAAGCATTTCTTGCAACTACAAATTGTGAGAATGAGGTTCATAAATGCCAGAATTCCTTGATAAGTAATTGGAATCTCGTTCAATGTATTCTATGTTCTAATTAATAATATAAAGTTTGGGGGAATTTAAATAGAAAGCTATAGGCTACGTAACTATTATGATTATTATTTTTATTGCATTTCAGAGTTTTAGTATATTTCAGAAAGGTATGTGTGGTACATATATGTATCAAAATAATAAATGTATATGCATAAGTTCTAGAATATATGTAGGAAATATGAAGATATAAGACCACACATGTGTGTATGTATGCATATGTCTGTATTTATGTATTTATTTGCTGGGTAGATATACAAGACTTAATTAATAGTTATTACTTGTAGTAGTAATAACGTCTTAGTTAATTTTCTCTCTTTGCTGAGACAAAATTCCTGATGTCCAGAATTAAGGAAGGAGAAGTTTATTTATCTCACAGTTTGTGGAGATTTTAGACTATAGTGAGCTGGTTCCAAGGGAGGGTTAGCATGGGCCTGGCAAAACATTCAGAAGACAGCAAAAGCAACAAGAACAAAAAGAGGGAAGAGGTAAGCCTAGTTTCTTCTCTTGTATGCTGACTACCTATCCAAGGACAGGAGCACTGCTCAACCCCCAACCCCAGCACTAGGCAATGAACCAATCACAGACAAGATGCAACTGCCTCTGAAAAACCCACATCCCCCTTTGAGTACATGAGGCTTTAAAGGGGCACTCAGACACAACGTATACCATTCTCACCCTCGTCCCTCAAAGACTCATGCACATGCCTTTATGCAAAAGGCATTTAGTCCATCTCTAAGTGGTGAGAAAGTCCTAACAGGATCAGCATTGCTGAAAAGTCCCTGTCCCAAGTCTCCTCCATGATCTAAGGCAAACGCTTAACTGTGAACTCCTGTAAAAATGAAAAGTTAAACACTTGTAACATTCAGTGTTGCAACATAAACAATTCCACTGTAAAAGTTACAAGTGGAAATACAAAAGATTGGGACCAAGGCAAGTGCAAAACCCAGCTAGGCAAACATTACATCCTATAATTCACCATTTGCATTCTAGGCAACTGTGGTAAGTCGTGAAAACCAAAAACCCTGATGGCAGTTCCAGTGGTTGTAGTTTCCATGGCTTCTCTCTTGGGACAGCTTTGCTCCCACCTTGGCAGTTTCCTCAGTTGATCCATGTTTTTGGTTTCTCTGATCTTCTAGGGTCTTCCTTGTATCTTTGTCTTCATACTCACAGCTTTACATTCTACCCTCTAAGGAGCACACTGTCTGTCCTCCTGGGTCTTCCGAAATTGAGGTGGAAGCCTTCTTAAGTACACAATACTTGAATTCTTTGTGCACCTAAAACCAGTATAATGTGGATAATGCTAAGGTCTGCTGCCACCTAGCAGTAGCCAGACTTCCGCCTTTCTTGGCTGTAGGAGCTGAGTGCCTGGATGGCTGCATGCTTTGCATTCAATTCTGAGGAACAAATTCTCTATGCTGCTGAGATTCTGGATCATGGTGAAGTTGGTGTCATTCTGGAAAATGGTGCACTGTGGATTTTTTTTCCTGAAAGAAATATCTTACATGTTTGTGATTTAGAGGTGCAAAGGATGATATTTCTTGCTTCTTGTGATACTCTCAGGATATATGTTCTATTTTTTTTTTTTCTCAGAATTGTGATCTTCTCAGCTTTGCTTTTGTAGCCTAAAGCTTTACTGGAGAATCCTTTCTGGGCAAACACAATATTTTAAATAATTCTCTGGGCTTTTTGGTCTTGATTCTCAAAATTAATCTGGCTGAAAGCCCCCCTTCCCTAAATAGCCATCCATCCAACTCATTATTTGACTTCCTTGAAATTTCTTCTGTGAAATTAATCTGTTGCCTTCAAACTTAGCCTCAGGTAAAATATCTGTACATGAGCAATATGCAGACAAACTTTGTGCCAAGCCATAACACATATTGTCTGAATTCCAGTAGCCAACAGAGTGCTTTTTCCTAGCAGAAACTTGCGCCTGGTCTTTATTAGCAGTATTTTAACAATATTCTAGGCTTTTGAACTCGGACCAGAATCTCCCACAAAGAACACCCTGGGCTAATCCAGCTCTACTCTTTCAGGCGACATCTCCAAACCTTTCCCAACTCTTCCCACAAGCCATTTCCAAAGGTCTTTGAACCACATAGTTAGTTTATCACAGCAGTGACACCCACTCCTGGTACCAAATTATGTCTTAGTAACTTTTCTCTCATTGCTGAGATAAAATACCAGATGCTCAAAATTAAGGAAGAAAATGTTTATTTAGCTCTCATTTTATAGAGATTTCAGTCCAAAACCAACTGGCTCAATGCAGAGTGCTGTGTTAGGAGCAACGATTCATGGCAATTTCAGTTAGCAAAAGCAACAGGAGCGAAAGTGGAGAGGGACAAACTTCTTCTTCTCCCTTATGTCTTCCTTAGGGCAGATGTAGTGCTCATACATGAATCTTCCACTAGATAATGCACCAATCACAAACTATAGATTCAGTTACTTCTGAAAAGCCCATTCTCCCACAACTGCATGAAGCTTTGGGAGAGCATCTAACAGAATATACCAACTGATGAAGATATCCCAATATTAATCTTTGGGGATTTTGGTTCACACCTATCTATCCTGCTTGATTTTTTGAAGATAATAAACATATATTTATTTGATTAAAAATCTTTTAAAATGAACTTTCTGTTATTCAAAAATTCCAATATAAAGATTTCTTTTAGGATTTTGCCTTCAGGAGAATATAATTACATTGTATAAAAGTAAAGCATGAAAGGTATACAGGAAAATCACATGAGTTTGTTCTATCATAAAGTTGAATTTAAACATGGCCCAAAAGTTCACCCATGTAAGTTCAAATGTCCTTAGTCCAAGGGTGTAGCAAAAGTAGCACAAGTTTGAGGCAAGAAACATTTATAAGAGCTTGAAACCATGAAGAAGAGAAGCCCTAGGAAAAACTTTCCCCCAGGGAGTTATTAATATTTCATGTGTTCAGTTAGAACACATGCCTGGGGACAGAAGTTACCGGGACAAGGGAAGCCAGACAGGGAATAAAGTAGGTAAGGAGAGAAGAAATACTCACAGGTGCAGCAGTAAAACTATGTAGCACTTTGTGTGTCTGCAGAATAAGTGTTAACGTTTATTGGGTATTTACCAGGGGCTTTGGCCAGATAATTACTAGCTATTACATAAAATGATAAAATAATATTACATGATATTAAAGTATATAAAACATGACATTCTGAGTAGTGCACATTAAATACTGTGCTATATGTCTTTTTCATTATCCTTTGCATACATTATTACTAAATAGGTAATGTAATATCAACTGATAGTATCATATTATTACAATTTTAAAATTGCTCAAGCTATTACCTCTTAAAAGCTCTCCCAGGGAGTCATGAATTCTATCGAGAAGAGGTATCAATGTCTCCTAGAGGTTGATGACATGCTTAAGATTTCATGTCTGGTAAAGCTGAGTCTCTAATTTCAAACTTCCTAAAAGTTCCACAACAATAGGAAACATGGCAGGAGCAAAACCATGCACAGGATGAAATAGATAATGGCCCTAAGAACCTCCATAAGGTTCTTATGAAGGATAGTAATGTAAAACACTAAAACTATGCTTGGAATTCCTGTCATTCTTGTCTTTTAGATGTGTGCTGCTTCTAATGTAATTTCAGTTACTGCTATACTCTCTCTCAAGTAAATGGTTGGTTTACAAGGAAATAAAAAAGGCTATTAAATTAGAGTAAGAGTCTAGGAAAAATACTGCAGGATTGACAGGCTACAATTTTGTATATGCTTAGATTTCTAAATTTCTGCATAAAAAATGTGCAACTGCTTTTATCACATTCTATAGAGATTTATTAGAATTTTCAAGATTGATTGATAATACCAATTAAAAGTTAAGTATAAGATGTTTAATTCTCAGAAAGACAATGATGTTAAGCTCAAGTACCTAAGTTATAGAATAATAGTATCACTAAGCTTATCTTCTGGAGGGTTAAGAATATAAGTTCACAGATCAAAAATTAGAGAAAAATAAGGGTTACAAGGATAGCCAATATTTTGTCCCTAGCCCTTCAAGGTCAGTTAGGACTCAGGACATAAGAGAATCTGTACTGTACCATACTACAACTCAGTAGTTTCTCAAATTTTCTGTTCAAAGAGATTATGGGGCTACAGAGGAAAGGGATTGAAAATATATAGTGTGCTCAAGGAGAGGCAGCTAGAAAGAAAACCTTCCCTCAGATTTTCACAGAGAGCAAACTAGTCAAGCAATGGCTGTGACTCTTGCAGATGGCTGACACTGACAAAAATTCTACAAAGCACTGTACATGATTCCAAAGTAAATCCTGAGAGTATTTGACTGACCTTGGGAGATACAAAAGTCACATATTTTGTTGTACAGGTCTTGTTTTAACTTTCCTTAACCATCCAGCAGAAAAGTTTAATCATGAGGCATAAAATGTAAAATTAGGTTAGTATACTGAGCTGTAAAAGGCTTAAATCAACAGGTTTGAACATTTCCAGTTTTGCCAATAATCCACTGACATTATGGAACATTGGATTATGTATACAACTACTTTCTCTTAGTTCAATGAGAATTTTTTTGTGCCAATAATGATTAGAAAAATTATCACCTCTTGTACTCTACATAACTACTAGGAGGGCAATAATATGCATTGTATCAAATATTAGGAATGTACTACTAACGTGTTTTAAAACTATCACATTGTTATTGCTTACTAAAAGTAATTTTCAATAAATTCCACAATATACAGCTACTCAGGAGGCTGCAACAAGAGGATCACAATTTAAGGACAGCCTGGGAAGCTTAGAAAGACTATTATAAAAAGAAAATTTCAAAATGGAGAGGCCCAAAGATGTTGTTCAGCGTTAGACTGCTTCTGAATTTGATGCTCAGTATTACAAAAGAAACTTAATTTCCATCTTATCTGTAAGCACTATGTAGTTCCATATACATCTACACAGTATACAGCAGGGAGATTGATTTAATTTTTATACTCACTGAATGCACACAATAATTTCATATTCTACATGCCTTATTCAGTGACATATTGAATTGTTTTTTACTAATTGTGTTGTTTTTGAAATTTATATCATCAATAAGTTTTTCCTGAGCTTTTATTATGTCAAGTACATTGTGTTTAGGTCATGGATATTAATTAAAATGCAAATTAATCTATCTTCTAAGCAGACAAATTGATGTCATCTAACAGAAGACAGAGAAAACAATGATAGCTGCAAAATGCAGAAAGTGGAGACCTCTGCATTCAAAATACAGTTAGAAGATGGCAGAGAAAAGCAGAGTGATGAAATGTTAAAAGCAATGTAGGCTTGAAAAACTGGTTAATTTTTCTTAGTCTTAAATTCCTCATCTATAAAGGGGTTCGTTGTGATGATCAAATTTTATCACCTATAAATCACCAAGTGCATCACACACAAGATCATTTCATAAATAGATATCATTGTTACTACTTGTTCCTTTCCCATCCATCTCATTTTGCTCTTCTTTCCTCCTTTCCTGAGATCTCAGGCTGCATAATAAGGAAAGATTCCCACAGGCTCTAAGGAAGACAGGGAGGAACAGAACAGCACCAGAAATGAGTTTTCAACACAAGATAGTAAGCAAGCAAATTCACTTGCAGTATCAAATTGAAATATAATAAAATACAGAAACGACTACTCGTAAACATTTTATTAACATGTCCCATATTGGAGTTTGTGTGTTTGGGTCATGATTTTACTAAATGATTAATAATTCTTTCTCCCTTCCTTCCACTCTGACTGTAGAGTGGGAAATTAAGCAAAATAAACTAAAATCCAAATCAGCAAGACACTTGAAGGTCTTAGTGATCGCCTTGCCAAGAAAGGCTGAAGAGAAAGCCTCAGTGTAATTAGGCCTCACACTGGCTTCCTATTTAAATGCTGAAAGAAGAAAAACTCTGTTCATGGTTACGTTTATGTCACAGGACAGATCAACTAAGAAAGAGGAAGAGGTGTTCTCTGCATGTGGGAAGATTCAAGAGGAAGTGATACTGGAAGGATCTGGGTGCTCCACGCTGTCTTCCTTTTCGAAAGTTACCAATAACTACAGCTACCCTTAATTGGGGTAGAAGAGCAAGAGACACTAAGAGGACAGAGGATGATAGAAAATCTCTTTCTCAATGAAACAAGCGAAGTTGGAAAGATATACCTGTGTGTGCAGGTACACACACACACACACACAACAACAACAAAGAGCAAATTTTGAAGACAAAATACATAGGCAAGAATATTGATCAGGTGTTGAATCCTCCTCATGAAATGCTTGTTGCTATTTTTGTTTTTTTCTTCTTTGATCTTATTCCATCCTAAATAGCTTTTTCTTTCTTTTTTCCTTTCTTTCTTTCTTTCTTTCTTTCTTTCTTTCTTTCTTTCTTTCTTTCTTTCTTTCTTTGTTTTCTTTTTGGAAGATCAAAGTTTATTTACTACCTGCATATAAAAACATGTTTCACATCAAACAAAGTAAAAAAAAATTAAATATTGCCAGCTCAGCCTGCTGTGGGAATGGGGTTGGTGCAGCATGTGGTGGTGGATATTGAATCGAGGTCCCTGCAGTTGCCTAAGCATTCCTAAGCAGGAGCTTTAGACCACTGAGCCATCTCACTGGCCCAAAAGACTTATTAATAGATACAGAAACATGGATAAATCTTAAATACATTTTGCTAAGGGGAGGAAGCCAGGCACGAAAGACAACATACTACATGGCTCTTTTTATACAATCTTCTGCTACACATTGCTATTTATATCACAAAAGCAAAAGTGTAAGGCCCATGAATGGGTCAGTTTTTTGCCAGGGAAAGTAGATCAAGGAGGTGACCATAAACGGATAGCATGAAGGAATTTTTGGGGCAGTAAAGTTGTTTCATAGCAGTGGCAATTTTTGTGAAACTTAATACATCTGTTCAGTGCACAAAACATGAATTTTACTACTTGAAAAATTTTAAAATTTAAAAACATTTAATATATATAGTTTTTTAAAAGATGTATTCCACTGCTCCTTGATGAAAAGTTATCATTAATTCATGCACATATACATGAGATAAGTCTGCCTTATAATTCATAACTGCTTCAAGTATTTATAACACTATCTCATTTCTTTCAGCAATAATTTGGGACAGGTCACACTTTAACTGGGAGCTTACAAGGACATTTACAGCATTAAGCTCAAGTTGTGCTACTCTTCCTTCCCCACCAATCCAAAGCTGCGTGCTTCTTATAGCGAAATGGTTATGGAGACAGGACTCCCAGGTGTGCCCTACTTCTCAGAGTGTTGCCAATGGTTTTCAGCTGTTACATCATCAAGGTTTGCCCCCAGGGAAGAGCTACTCTTCTCTATCACTTCCACTAGTTGATGGGAGCAGAGGAAGGCAGACCCAACTGTACTAGCATGAGACATGAAAACTTGGGGAAGCCTTTGTATTAAAGAATATTAACCATTTGTTTTAAGGAAAAGAAAGGTTATTGATGATAGAGTTGGAGGAACAGGGACAGGAAGAGATGACTGACTATGAATCACATTCTAAGATAGGTGCAACGTGTGACTTTTGAGACAAGCCAGTGAAGCAGGGAGTGTAAGACCATGTATTAGTGGTAAGAGGCATGAAACTGGCAATGCTGCAACCAAAGTTACAATGTAAGCGGTCCATTTGTGTCTCTGTATCAAGTGTTTGAAGGCATTTCATCCAGAGGGAACGTACTGACAATGTTTTAAAATACTTAAAGAATTTCTAAGCTATAGATTAATCATGATATTCTTGCAGCATGGAATTTTAAGACAATCATGTTAATTGAACTCTAGGTTCACCCTGAAGGATTGTATGATAGGAAAGAAAGATTCTAAATGTCGTATAGCATTGCTTGCTTTCCTAAACAACACCCAAATCAGAGGAATACAAGTAAACAAGGAGTTTGTGGGGAGAATTCAACGGACCACTCATAAACAATATTTTTGAAATATTCTTTTATTTTAAAAATTTATTTGAGTTTTAAATACTGTAACACAGTTGAAATTGTTTTAGTGTGAGAAAGCTATGGTACTAAATAAAATGATCACACTGAAAATGTGTCCATTTTATCATACTGTTTCAGAGACTCAGTTGTACAACTGGTGGCCTAAGCTCAGAAATTTAAGAATAATGTACCTACAAATCCCCGAATGAAGTTAGAATCCAAAAATTATTTGAGACAAATCTATAGAATTCATTAACTATTTAATCTTGCACAATTTAGACTATATCTCATCAGCAGAATGGAAAACCCTGCCAGAAAAAAACTGTTTTGCATGCTAGTTATGGGACACAAGCTAAGTCACTTGAATTTTTATGGTGATGCCTATGTGTCTGAGAGTTACACAATTCTTACATTCTTGTTTTAAAATTAAAATTTTTGATTCATTAATTTATGGAGATCCAATATTGTTCCATATAAAAGCCTTCAGGAAAGTAATCATATATTCTGTTTCATTCTTATGTCTACTTGGTGATGATTATGCATCTTTGGCTAACACCTTAATGTTTTGCAGACTGTTTTACATCCACAAATAGAGATTTTGAATTTTTCTGCTAACAACTTGTCCTGTTGGCTATAGAGATAAAATTTAGGATTTCACATAGAACTAATTTTTCATTATTCTCAATGTTATAAAAATGGCTGTAGGTAAACAGCCAAATGGATAAAGAACGTAACATCACTTTCTATTTGATTATAAGATCATATGCACACATATATCTGAATAAAGCTGTCATATCTTTGCTAGAAATTCTTAAAAACAAGACAAATCATTGTTAAGTCACTATGCAAATTCCTAAATCTATATTTGGTTCTTAATATGTCCTACCTTTTGAAACAGTAAATCACTTCAATAATTGTGCCAGTCTTCTTCACTTGCTATAACAAAATGCCATACAGTGGGTACTTTACAAAGGAAAATAGTTTGCTTTGGCATAGTTCTATGGGCCAAGAGTCTACAACTGGGTACCAGCTTCTGTTGATGGGCTCATGCTGCATGTATCATGGCAGAGAAGTGGTGGTGGGGACCTGGCACGTATGGAGGGGACAAAACGCAACCAAGTGAGTTGTACAGAAAAGGGCCAGATTTGCTTTAAAATAACTTACATGGGAACTACCACAGTCTTTCAAGAAATGGCATTACTCAGTTAACAACAGCCATAGGGACCTGTCCTGGGGCCTGATTCTCTGCAGTGCACCATTAGAAATCCAAGGCAGTGTGAATTCTGGCATGGAGGGCACCACAGTTAAATCATAGCAGTCATCTATTTGATGCGTAACAGTGGTCTGAGCAGAGCAGTGCTGTCCTTTCTCATTCTCTAATGTCCCCCACTCCTGTACAGAGCTAACGACCATTTTTGCCAAAATATTTTTATTTTGAGTTGATCATCGTATTGAAAATAATTCTATAATTATAAATCATATAAGAAATTAAGCAAATGACAAATATATGAAGGCAAGATTACCTACAGAAAGTTTATAGCTTTTGAGTTATATGTGATTAAATAATACACAACACAATGTTTTCCCTCAAGAAGCTAAGTTAAATACTGGAGATGATCATCATACAGAAAACACTAAAAGAGACGTGATCATGGTGGCATAGAAGACGCAGCACTCAGGGACATGCCCAGGAGAGCCAATGCTACCTTTTCTCAGCTGCACCATTCAGTGATTCCCAGGTAAGGAGGCTTTCTCAGCCAACACAGGGCATTTCTTTCCACTCCTGGGCCCTTAAGCTTTAGATGCCTGAGGTCTCTGAGCTTATGTTTGGTGTTTTTCCATTCTGTGTCGGGACCTAAAAGGCAGACAATTATTTGATCTATGGCTCTTTGTTTTTATTCATGACTCAGTCCCTAACGGAGATTATATGCTTAATATGGTGTTCCAGTTTGGCCCATGAAATGAGAATCATTTGTATCCTGCAAAGAGTCTTGTTGCCCAAAGCAGATCCAGTATAAACTATGACATAGTTTATATGTCATATGATACACCTCTAACCCAGGGCACACCAAAAACAGAAAGACATTTACAAAAAAGAACCTCCTGTGGATGTATAAGAGACATTCTGCCCAACTGTTCTATGAACCCAGTTTAAAATGCTACTTAACATGAGAAAGAAAGGCTGCAAGATGACCCCCCCCAAATATATAACACTTCAAACTCTGATTGCATCAATTTTAAAATGGATAAAAATCCAAACAATTCATAAAACTGATAGTCAGTAAGTTCAAAGGAAAAAGTGGCGAAGTATGAATCAATGAATCAATGACTTGAATGATCATGAACTTAAACAAGAGAGAAAGAAGCAGTTCAGTGAACTAAGAAAGACAGTGCAGGACATGAAAGACCATGTCAGTTAATGGATAGATGTTCTGTGATAACAACCAAGCAGAGTCCCTGGAAATATAAACCTTAGTAAACCTGACAAAATCTTAACTAAAACTCTAGGCAGTCAACAAGACTAATTAAATAAAAAATATCAGACTTCGAAGATAGGGTAGAAATTATGAAACATTCAGACCAGGAATACTGAATAGATAATGCTGTAGCTCTTAGACTAACCTAACTTTAAAAGCCATAGTTTCAGGCTAATTGGCATTTAAGAAGTCATTAAAAATTAGGTTAATAACATAAAAAACATATTCCATGAAATTATGCCAGAAAATTTACTAAAACTGAGGATTAAGATTGATACCCAGGCAAATGAGGCATTTAGAATCCCCAAACAGGCTTGATCAGAAAAGGAGGAACATCCCATAATACATTAAAATGGCAGGATGAAGTTTTCTAAGCCCTGAAAGAAAATAATGCCAACCCAAAACAGTAACAGTATATTTTATAAAGCTATTTTTCAAAATTAAAGGGGCAATACATAAAAATCTTCTACTGAATATATATTATCGAACCTCATTTCAGTAATGCAAACATTGCAAATAATACTTAAGGGAATCTGAAAAACATACCATTGCTGTAGGCAGCTGAGTTAGATAAAAATATTATAGGCAGTCGGACAGGGCAGTGCCTTCAAGGAGACAAGATGGAAGACAAGGGAACTATACAGCTTTACAAGAGGCAGACACCCCTGCTGTGGACCAGACCTCAAGACAAAAGAAGAAACAAATGTAGCCCCATACTTTCCTAGGAATGCTCATCAGGCATTGATATTCTAAATAGGTATCAATCACCTTAAAAAAACCTATATAAGTCAATAACTCAAACCCCAACAGGAAGAGACCCTGTTCCTATTCAAGCCTGCTTGCTATGTGACTCCCTTCCCCATTCAGTACTGGCTTTAATCAATTTTACCTGGGCAATGGCGCTTGTAACGTCATCGGTTGACCATAGTTTTGGCCCACCTCATGCTCACCTAAGCGAATTTACATGGTTTCCACCTTAGACCCACCCCACCGCATGGTTTTCTTCTATAAATGTCCCCGGAAGAGACAGCTTCCAGGGAACCTCCCACTTGGGACACCCCTGCTGTCCCTCTCTCCGACAGGAGCTTTCTTTCCCTCAATAAATATGTTCTGTTAATTGCCTCCATTTGTTCCTAAAATTCATTCTTCAGTTTTAGAGAACACGAACTTGTCCCAGGTACTTTTCAGGTTGGGAGATCAGTTTTCCATATGTCACTGGGAGGTCCCCTATTGGAGGTCATCCACCACAGATCAGTTTTTCCTTCCTGCATCACCATAAGGTACCAATGTCAAGACAAAAAGAAAGAATAAATGCACTGGGAAAAAGGTAAATAAACAACAGCAACAAAAAAGAAATTCAAACACTGGAAAAAAATAGTCTGACAGGAATTAACATATACCTTTTAGTAGCAACACTTAATGCAAATTGTTTTAACTGTCCAGTTGAAACACATGAATTCAAAGAGTGGATAAGAGAATAAGACCTGTCCATATGTTGCATACAGGCAAGACACACCATCTGCAAAGACATTCACAGGCTGAAAGTAAAAGAATTGAAAACGATAGTCCAAGCTGGTATAACTCAAAATCAAGCAAGTGTAGCTATATTCATAGTCAGTAAGGTAGACTTTGCTTGAGAATTTGTCATAGGGGACAAAGAAGGCTACTACATATCAGTAAAGGGAAGAATTCATCAGGAGTAGATAACTATCATAAATATATTTTCACTAAACTCACCTCATCCTATTTCATGAGCAAACATTATTAGACAGAATAGAACAGATAAACTCCAGTGCAATTATAGTAGAGGTTTCATTTTCCCACTATTGCAAATAGTCAGGTCAAGGACACAAAATATCAGTAAAGAAATATCAGAATTAAGAAGTTATAAATCAAACAGACTCAACCAGTATCTATAGAGTTTCCCCTGACAGTTGCAGAAAGTAATTTTTCTCAACACCTCAGGAGCATTCTCCAAAACAAAATGCATTTTAGGTCATAGAACGAATTTCAGTGAATATAAAATACAAACACCAACTCAGTAAAAGGAAATAAAAATATTGGAGCAAAAATTAATTAACATCCAATCAATAAAAATACAATGCATCAACTGAATTACACACTTGTTATTTGAGAAGATAGAAAGGATTAATGAACTCTTAGAAAAATTATCATAAGAAAGACAGGGAAAGGGGCCCAGTGGGATGGCTCAGTGGTCTAAAAGCGCCTGCTTGGGAAAGCTTGGGTGGCTTCAGGGACCGCGGTTCGATCCCCGGCACCACATGCTGCGCCAGCCCTGCCCTCAGGGCGGGCTGAGCCGGCCATAAAAATGAGTGAATAGACAAACAAAAGTTCTGAAACAAGAAAAATAAATAAATAAATAAATAAATAAATTCTTTAAAAAAAAGAAAGACAGGGAAAGCTCAAGTTAATAACACTGGAAATGAAAGATGAAATCATAATGGACACTGATGAGTAGACAAGAACATTAGAGCTTAATGTCAAAATTTATATTTTAGTATACTGAAGAATCTGAAAGGGATGTTTTTGTATATATGACTTATATGAAGTAATTGAAGAAGATATACAAAATCTAAACAGATCAATAATGCACAAAGAAATTAAAATAGTAGTTAAAATTCTACCAACCTGGAAAATCCAAGGACTAGTTAGATTTATAGGTAACTGCTACCAGGCTTTTAGAGAAAAACTAACACAAACACTCCACAAAATTTTTCATACATTTAATGGAAGGCATCCCCCCAAGTTTGTTTCACAAAGTCAGTATTACCCTGATGCGAAAACTTGGTAAGTGAGATTGATTAACTATTGTCAACTACTTCAGTGTGGTTCTAGGCATGTAGGACCCACCTGAGCATTGGTGCCATTGTCAAAAAAAGAGAAAGGGAGGGGAAGATTATATGCTGTCGATTTTCCTGGAGAAGCATGACACATCTGATACTTCTAAAATGAACTTGGCTGTTCTTGTGTTGGAAAGAACTCGGGGTCTCACTGTCATTCATCACCAGGGATGGCTGCTTTAGGGGAGCTCTGGTCTTTGCCAACACTATAGGTTTCTAGCTTGAGTGGAGATCACTTAGCCTTCTGGGACAGATCCTTCACTCTGCAGGCACAGACTTTCTATCTTCCGTGATTGGCCTTTTAGTCTTCCTGCTGCATATCTTAATATGGACTCGGATGAGACATTACTGTGGGATCTGGGCTCCTGGTTGGGTTCCTTGGGTTTTTAGGGCACAGACAGTTCCTTGGTATTCTTCTGCATTTGACCATTTGGGTGAATATTATAAAACAACTCTACGAATTATATGTTCTGTATTAATGCTATTCCCTTGTAAAACATTGACTACAACAATAGCTTTTCCACAAGGAAAAAAAAAAAGACTAATATTCTACTTGAAGATACATGCAAAAATCTTCAATAAGATCCTCATTAATAGAATTCAAGAGAACAATGTACATTGTAATGAAATTGGCTTTATTCCAAGTATGCAAGGATGGCTCAACAAATGTACATCAATAAGTATAATATACCACAAGATGAAATGAAAATCACAGATCACGAGGTGTGCAAAATGATGCCTGTAATCTTAGCACCTAGGAGACTGAGGCAGGAGGATCATCATAAATTTGAGGCTAGTCTCACCTACATGGTAAGTTGGGGCCCTACCTGAACTATACATTGAGACTCTGTCTTCAAAAATTCACATAATCACCCTAATAGAGAGTGAAAAGTATTTGACAAATTCCAAAATCCCTTTATAAGAAAAATTCTATTGAAAATAATTATAGTAGGATTTCAAAATCTTTATGTGACAAATCCATAGTCAGCATTGTACTAAATGGGGAAAAATTGTAATAAATTCCTCAAAAATCTGGGAAGAGAAAGTGTGTCTGACCTTGCCTCTGCTCAACATAGCATTTGAAAGTTTTGCCACAGCAATCAGGCAAGAGAAAGAAATAAAAGAGACAGGTTGGAAGTAGGAAAAGTGAAAGTTCAATTGTTATTATTTGCAAATTATACAACTCTTTACATAAAAAACCGTAAAACTCTACCAGAATTCTTTTAGATATGTTAAACAAAGTAATCAAAATACAAAATCAATCTAAAAAATACTATTGCATTCCTGTACATCAGTAAAAAATGCACTGAGAAAGAAATCAAGAAAGCAATGTCATTCCTCGTACCTTAAAAGAAATAGATTCCTTTGAATCAACCTAATCAGAGAGATGAAAGACCACTTGACTGAAAACTATGAACATCAAGAAAGAAACCAAAGATGAAGATGACGTTAGAAAATGGAAAGACCACTCATTCCTAGAAAAGCATTTTTCTTTTTCTTTTTTAAAGACAAGGTCTTGCTATGTTGTTCAGGTTGGTTTTGAAATCAATATATAGCCCAGGCTGGACTTGAAATCACTGTCATCCTTATGCTGCAGCCTACTGAGTACCCAGATTACAAGAGTGCATCACCACAGCTGGATGAGCAGTGTCCCTAAAATGACTATATGGTCAAAAGAAATGATAAACTAGACTCACTGCCCATGAACATGCCAGCAATTTTTGTTATATAAAAGTGAATTTCATCCAGCGCAAAAAGAACAGTACTGGTGGTATTACTATAGTGGACTTCAAACTATACCCTAAAGTCAGAATGACAACAAAAATGCTTGGTATTTGCACATAAAAATGCAATGTAAATCAGTGGAATAGAATAGAAGACATACCAAAAAAATCTAAGCCTCTGTGGGCAATGGGGGCTTTGATAGTCTCTTGAAAAAATTAAAAAGAATTCATTAACAAGCTGTGCTGGGCAAATTGGAGAACAATATGCAGAACATTCAAACTAAACCTCTATCACTCAACCTGCACTAAAGTCAGATAAAAATTTATCAGAAACCAAGATATAAAATCAGAAACATTAAAACTGCCAAAACAAAACAAACAAACAAACAAACAAACAAACAAAAAACCCAAGGGGAAAAAGTACAACCACAGGATGAAAAAAGACTCCCTGAGCTCAACATCAGTAGCACAGCAAATAATATAGAGATTTGAAAGATGGAATTACATCAAAATGTAAATGTAAATGTAAAGTTGTACATGACAAAAAAGGGAACAGAACAGAAATAACTTGCCAAGTGGGAGAAAATCTTTGCTAGATTATTCTCAAAGGATCTTATATAGCTAAAAATATGTGAAAAAATGTTCAACAAGTCCAGCCACTAGACAGATACAAATTAAAACTACATTGAGGTTCTATTTCATCCCAGTCAGAACATCAAGATAAGAAAAAAAAAAAAACAACAACAACAACAACAACAAAACACGACAGTAAAATCTGGGGAGGAGAGGAGGGAAGTCATTATGTAAATTTTACAAAAGATAAAACATAAAATGCCATTGAACCCAGCTCTGTCATTCTTGTGTAAATTTCTTTTTTCTTAATTAATTTTAATGAGAAGGAAATAACAATGAGTCAGGTTCACAACAGGCTAGTAGGACAGTTACAATAATCAATACATTGCATATTGTTGTCTTGTTGTAATTGTTCAGAGTACAAGATGCAGACTTGATATCTTGTATAAGCATTATTAGTACAAATCTTTCTTCTCCTTGAACTAAGAGAAAGTAGCTGTAAATTTCTGAGAGAAGGGGGATGGCATACATAGCAGTGTGTATAGCATCAAAATGCAGAACAGCTGAGCTTTAGAAATGGCCTAACTGGGTAACTGCAGAGAAAGGTATATAGGAAGTGTGGTACATGCTCACAATGAAATATTTCTCAGCTACAAAGGAGGATGAAATCAGGTCATTTCCCGAAACCTGATTGGAATCAGAAATAATTATGTTCAATTAAATTATCAGATCATAGCCTGGTGTGGTGGCACACGCCTGTAATCCCAGCACTCGGGAGGCTGAGGCAGGAGGATTGGTGCGAGTTTGAGACCAGCCTGGGCTACAAAAGTGAGCTCAAGGCCAGCCTGAACTTCATACAAGACCCTGTCTCAAAAAAGACAAAAAATAAATAAATAAATTATCAGATCGAAAAAGATAAATATCAATTGATTTTTTTTTTTTCTGAGAAGCCCAAACAGTACAAGTTAGTAAGTAAAGATTTAAAATAAAAGTTAGAGGCTAGGAAATAATGAGATATACTTCTGAATATAGGGAAAGAAGAGGGGAAGAGGTACTGAGATGGAAACTGGTTAGGATACGCTAAATGTGCATAGCAACTCCTCCAGATAAATCCCATCATCACACAGAAAAAATCTTTGACAACTACAAGACTAAAGTTATTTTTTTCAGCCTCTAACTTCAGCTATTAGGAAATAATCTTTTTATATATACATATCATAAATACTATTCTTAATTATTATCTCTGTTACTAAGAAGGAAAAGTGCTTATGTTATGAAATCTATTTGCATTCCATTTGTTTCAGAACACAATTTCAAGTACATCTATTTTTGGTGAAAAGAAAAAAAAACTCATATTTTAAAACACAAATAATTTTAATTTCTGTTATGTTAACAAGAAAAGCTTGTTGATTTGATTAGGCTATAAGGTGATTCTGCCTCTAAATTTCTACTTTGACCTCAAAATGGTATTACATTAAAGCCCCAATGCTTTTAAATGCAAAGTTCTGATGTAAAACTCAGTGCCAGTTCTGAGTCAATTTATTAAATTAAGTTTTGAATACTTGCCTTATATTTTACAATTTCTAGTCTCTCTTGTGTTATTTTTCCATTAAATTTTTCATATAAAATTCCAAGATCATACCCTTAATGTAATCAGTCCTCTTTCAGCATCCACTTTCAATAAAACTGGGCTTCTGAATCAAGTACAGTATACAAGAGGGAAGATACTGTGATTTTTTTTCTCTAAGCATAATCCATACAAGCATAATCTCTCCAGCTTAGTGTCTATTACTGTATAACAAAATACCCTCACATGCAGGAATCTGACATACAAGGATGCATTATTTCATGAGTAAGTAAATTAGATGTGTCTTAGGTAGGTAGAATTTGTACTAGACAAAATTCTGAGCTGGCATCCACCATTACTGCACATGGAGTTTCTGCTCCCTGGCATTGATACATTTGTTTAATCCCCTTATAAATAAATAGAATATTGAAAAAGTGAGGGAAATTAGCCATTATGAGTGAAGTTTCTAAATTAATCAAATAGAAATTATGTCTACAGTTCTGACCTACTATGGGTTCACTAGCTTTGGTAGAGTGAGTACCATTGATTCTGTAACTGCAAGGAAATCAATTCTGTCAACAGGCAGCTTGGAGAGATGTCCTGAGATCCTGAAAGAACTGAGACATGGCTTCCATTTACTTTACAAAACTTTGAGCATGGGACCCTGTTAAAGTTACACTAGACTCCAGATCTGGAGAAACCAGGAGGTAATAAATGGACGAGATCTTATAAATGAGATCATTTGTTACATGGCAAGAGAAGACTACAGGATCTTTGGTGACACTGTAGTCATCAAGACGCCAGCTAGGACTGAGAATTCTGTACTTCATCACTAGGATATTTTTCAAAATCTCACATGCATTTCAAGATCTTAACTTTGGTGTGTAAATTTAACTAAATGCTAGAAGATCCTCAGGGCATGGAATCTAGCTAGCTTCCCAAAAGTGTTTCACTTATGTCATGTCATGGTAGACAATTTCTTCCTGAATGAATGGGGAAAGGGAGGGAGGAAAGGAGAGAGAGAAAGTGAATATCCTAAGACAGACTAGCATTACTTCTATTAACTAATGTTGGAAGTGATAGTCCAATTTTCTATAACTGTATTCATTTCTTTTTATTAACTTATAGGACTTAATCACTAAGTTTACTGCACTCTACAAGTTGCAAGAACAATTTTCAAGGGCAGAAATATCAGGTGAATTTATGGATATACTTTATGAAAACTTTATGTTTTTATTTAAAAACTTTTTTTGTCTCAATTAATTTCTTATAGGTCTTGAAGAAGCAAGAGTTTTACCAGTACTATTTTAATTTCTAAATTTTGTAAGATTGAGATCTAGCAAAATAAGTTCCATTATTCAGAGACTATACTTCTGGCTATCTGTTCCTAAAGCATGGTCTTAAATATACTCTTACAGCATAATTTTTTCTTTCTTATATTTTATTTTAATTACCTTTAATCCATCAAATTCTAATATATTAATGTTCCCATCTCTACTGACTCACTTGGCGTAGAAGACAGCATCATCTGTTAATGATAATGAAAAGGAAACAGGACATCAGGACGAGTTAAGAATAAAAGTTGTTTCATCTTTTTGCTAGATAAAGGAATCAAAATCTGATTTTTAAGGAGTCAAAAACATAAATTCGTGTCTAAATTTTAATAGATCCATCAGCTTTTACAGAAATGTCTAGCCATTAAAGTGTAAGTGATTTAGTGGATAAAAATGCTCTGGTAGCACATGCATAGTTGTATTTATAGCATCAAAATTCACAACAGCTGAGCTTTAGTAACAGCCTAAATGTTCAACCATATAGTAAGATGTAAAGGAAGTGTGGTATGAGAACATATATTAATGCCTTTCAGTGTATTATACTAATGTAGCATCAAATCAAATAAAAACCACCAACCAAATTAAATGAGTTGCTGGAATTCACTTCACTTATAGGAGCTTTACCATGCAACAGACATCTTTTCTTTGTGTTGCGATACATCTACTTACTGTTCATAAATTGAAACACATGCTGCAAATACAACTGTACTTGTCCTCTTTTGTTTATGTTACTTAGCTTTTGTTCCTTTATCCATTCACTGACTTCTCCTTTGTTGTTTACAAAAAGTAGTGACTTTGGTGTTTGTCCTATAGAAGGAGCAGTGAGTAAAGAAGGCATTAATGGCCTCAGGATCCCTACCATACAGAACGAAGAAGAGATAAAAAGAAATGCAGCTGTGGGATATCATTTGGTATGACATAATTCAAGGAAATCAATGTAAGGGGCAGAATATGTGGTTAAGATGTTAGCTTCTATAAAGACATCATGGAAGAATGAGGAGGTGACAACTGAGGGGATCATATGTGAAGTCAGGACTTGAAATAAAAGGAGTGGCAAGTTCAACAGCTGACATTCAGAAGAATGTTCAGCATAGCTCAAGAATAGCAAGAGGCCCAGCAGAGCTAGAGTGAGGCACAGGGAAATCTCAGAAGTGAGTTTAGGAAGGTGGAGCAGCAGGTGTCCTTACAAGACACACTAATTTATTGATCTTTAAGAGTAGAAATTACTTAAAGTTTTGGGCAGAAGAGTGACTGGCATATCATATCTTTTTTTTAACCCCAACAATTTCTTTTATTATATGACGTAAGTGGAAAATATTATTCTTTTGATATGTGATATGATCTTGATTTACCAGATGAAAATTATGTCTGTATATCACTTTGTTTTGTGAGACTAAAACAGTTAAAAGCCAAAGCTGGGATTCTGTTTAAGGCAGGCAATTATTGATGTTGAGCTCCTACTAAAGTGATAGTTAAAGAAGTGAAGGTTGATATTTTCCTGGTAGAAAGGAAGGTGTTTGGGACGAAAATACAGGCTTGGAAGCTGTCATTTTAGAGGTGGCAGTTCCAGCCCCAAATCTTCCTTGGAACATCTAGGAAGGAAAAGTAGAGAGAAAATAAAAGAAAAAAAATGGTTCAGGACTAGATCATTTGTGTTTACATTGTACTATAGTCACTGTGAAGTATCTATAGGCACTTAGAGGTGATAATGAGTTTCAATAAAGATCTTTGAAGCAGGGATACTGAGATCTTCAGCCTTTTGAGTTTTTATGAGATAAAGTGACTGCCATTGACTTGACATCGTACTGTTCTTTTGTGTGGTCTCTTAGAGCTGTGTAATTTCCAGAATCTCCTTTTCTGTAGGGCTCCATCTTAGCTTCCCAGTAAGAAATCCTCTGAGGATCCTCTGAGGGGGTAGGGAAAAGATGTTATCCACCTACAGGCATTTGGGACAGACCCATGGAGGGTGATGGACTTCAGGTGTGTAGCAGGGCTAGGGCTCCCAGGAGTCACTGCCAAGACAATAATGAGTAGTTGCTTGTTCAATTTTCTGTGTATGTGCTGTGAGCACACCCTGAGTGTGCTGGGGCTGACAAATGTCTCCAGAGCTAATTCACAATGCTCTTCAATATTCACACGCAAAAAATCACCCAAGCTAGGCTATCAAAATTACAAAATGTAAACATACATATGTATTTGAATCATGGTCAATAGATGAAGAAGCCCGAGAGAGTGCATGAAAATATTTTAAAAATCTTTTTTAAAAATTTTCCTAGTATTGGGGAAATAATAGATTTTATTTCAAAGTATATATTCAAAAAATCTTTTTGAAGACCGATTTTTACCAGATAAAACATTTTGCAAAATCCATATTTGAAAATGAAAGTGAATATATCTATAGCACAAGATGCTGTTTCTGTTCTTCTGTAATGCTTAGAATGCTTTTAAATATATAGCTCACTTCATCAACAGCCACTCTGTGCTGCAAGAAAGAGACTGCTGAGAATGGGTTAAGTTTACTAAGGTAAGCTTATTACTTGCACAAAATGAAGAAAGTATGAAAGACTGAAGATAGTTTTTTGGGAAAGATGAAATGGTCGGCATATACAAAGGAAAGCCGAAATTAATTCTGAGCAAGGCTTCTCCCCACTGCCTCCGTGGGTCTCATTAATGTGTGAATTTCTTGGCAGGCTGAAGCGCTGCGTCCCAACCTGGATATCCTGCTTTGGACAGAGTGTTTTGCTCTTTCCTGCAGGAATTAAATTATAACTCATCATCGTTACTCTAGATTAACATTCCACTCACTGAGATCTTTATTGAAACACGTGGACTTTTTTGTCCTATTTTTTATAACGTGATGAAATGTTGCATCTATTTTTCATTTTCTTTATAAAAGCAAATAAAAAGAATGGCTACAAACCTAATCTCATAGCTGCATTCTGAACACCAGCCAGTCATAGCTCATTTATAAGTTTACCTTTCCCCTGAAAGATTTATGCATAATATCTGGAGTCAAAAGACTTGCACCAGTCTCTGCCCTGGAGAGATAAGGGATCAGAAGAGGCACTGAAACATGACAGGCCTGCATCAGAATCATGAGGAACTGGAGGCAAGCGAGTGACGACAATGCAGAAAGGAACTTCCAAATTTTCATGTGTGACTAAAAGAGAAGTCCCTGAGATATGAGGACTTCCAGAAATCTGTAAGAAAACTCTGCAGTCCTGGAGAAGGCAGAAATTTCAAAATTAGATGACGTCACAAGCTTGGCCAAGTAAGCCCTTACTTCCCTTAGCTTCTCTTATGGACTTCCCAGCCCTCAGTTTTCAGCCTCTAGAAATCCCAAGCCTCATGGAATGTGGTACAAGGTTTTAGGCAGACTGTAGTTTTTGTTCAGGATGCTATGTAAATCCAAGTTTTTGATGGTTTGTTTGATTGATTGATTGACTGACTGACTGACTGACTGACTGACTGACTGACTGACTGATAGATTTTTATTTTCAGGGTCTCACTACACAGCATGGACTCATAGTGATCTTCCTGATTTCTGTCTCCATAGTGCTGGGATTTCAGGCATGTACCACTACTCCTTGACTCAGTTTGTTTGTTTTAAACAAGCTTAGAATTGAATCACAAAGCTTTGTACATGTTAAGTAATCACTTTACCACTCAACTTTATCCATAGTACTCAGCCCTCTTTTTGTTTTATTTTTATTTATTTATTTATTTTTTTGCAGGACCAGGGTTCAAACTCATGACCTTACACTTGCCAGTCAGGCACTTGTGTCACCGAGCTATCTTATCTGCCCGGGACCTGTTTTATTTTTAGACAGGACTTTATTAGGATGATCAGATTGGGTCTCGAGACCCTCCTGCCTCAGCTATCTTAACAGCTGGAACTATAGGCACATGTTCTCACACCAGACTGACTGACTGACTAACTAACTAACTAAGTAACTAACTAACTATTTTTTCTCTCTCTGTCTATCTCCGTTTCTCTCTGTCTCTGTCTTTCTCTGTGTGTATGTGTGTCTCTGTCTCTTTTTCTTCTTCTGTCTTGATCTCTGTTCCTTTGTCTCTCTCTTTCTGACTGTCTCTCTCCATCTCTCTGTCTCTGTCTCTGTCTCTCTCTGTGGGTGTGTGAAGAGCTTTATTTATACAACTGTTTGTCTTTCAGGAAGAAGGAAAATATAGCAAAAGCTGCAAGTGTCTGTGTGGTATCACATAGCTCATTCCCTATATAAGGTACTTCTTCAGAAATTGTTCCCTCAATGCCAATGAAGTCATGCATCTTCCCTTCCAGAAATATTACTATGTGGTTCCCTTTATCAACAAAGAAGTCTGAGGAGTGTTTTTGTTTTAAGCTGGGGACTTTGCCAACAGCAACAAAGTTAACATTCTGCTGAGAAAGAAAGTAAACATAGTTACTGGAGATGTTACTCTCGGTGTCTGCTTAACAGGAAAATATGGAGACAAAGTATTTTAAGGATGCACTATGTTTTCTTTTTTGTCCATGTGGTAAAGCTAAAACTTCATTATTTAATTGAAGCAAAATACAAGGTAATTTTCAAGGAAAGCTATATTGACTTAGAGATGTTTATGGGTCCATTTACTGGCATCTATCCATATTTGGAACCATCCTACATAATGAAATACAATCTGGGTATTCTGCTTTAGAAATTGTCTTGAGTTCTGTGTTCATATGGTAGAAGCAAAGAGAGCTACACTTGTAGGGCAGCTGAGCTTCCAGTTGGTTGATAGGGATGCTTGGCCTAGGAGTTCTGAAATTCTGAGAGAATGAGTTATGTAAGGTTATACTGAAAGAAGTACATTTGACTTAAACTGACTTTGTAATTCTTTCCAATAAGTATACATTAATTGCTTTCTATATGCCTAATACTCTAAGAACACAGTAAATGAAGGAATTCACTTTTCCCTCAAATAACCAAAAAAAAGTCATTCCATGACAGCTTATTCCTAAAAATTCTGCACCTTATGCCCAAAGGAAGGCATGCCTCTGGCTTTGTACAGTGAGAATTCATGAATGTTTTCGGAAAAGACAGGTTTTGTCTCATTTCTCTTCCAAGTGCTGAGAATCTTAGACTTGTAGTTGTTTAAGTTGAAGATTCCAACAAGCAGGAAAAGAAGTTGTCACTCTTCCTTGGGCCTTCAGTGAGAAAGGCACTCCTAGCTTGTTGTCTACAGAGTTTTTATTAAAATGTTCCATGACTTTAATATAATGCCAAACATTTGGGAGGCTTAGTTTTCTCATAAAATGGGGATTATACTTTCTATTTTTATGTGTTTTTCTGTCAGTCATACAATGTAGTATGTTTTTTGTTAAGTATATTTTCATATTTTATCCATCACTGCATTGCTTATGTCTTACCTTCAATTTTTTTTAATTTTCACAATTAACTTCTTGTTGTTTTTCTTTTCTAAGTTAATAGAGGAAATTTCTGCTTTCATTGTTGCTGTGGCTGTGGTTGCAGTTTTGTGTGCTTATTTTTGATCAGAGAGCAACAAAAATATTTTTAACATTTTGAAGTGGCACGTATGCTACAAATTGAAGAAATATAGCCATGTACTTAGTATCTGCAGTATATTATCTGACACATCTACATACATGGACAAATCTACACATATGTATGTATGCACATATGCATATGTGCACACACAAACACACACAGAGAAACATACATAGTAGAATTTATGTATGTACTAGGAGGATGCTAAGAAATTATAGGAGGTTTCAAGGGAAGATTTATGTTTGGCTGTCTTTCTCTTCCATAGCGTATTTCTATGGAAGTACCTGGTCATACTGTTTAATTCAGGTCAAAGACACATTTGTCCTCTATTGAAGAGGATCCTATGATGTCTTGTCTACTTGCTTAGAATGACTGCCTAAAGAAATATGTAACTGAAAAAGAAATCGAGCCTTCTGGAAAAGAAAGAACTCAATGTCACGTGGCCCTTGACACAGGAGGCAGAAAGGCAACATGATAAAGTGTTGGCACTGGAAACTATAAGTCGAAGCATAGTTTCTGTTTCCAACACTTGTCCCTCCATTAGACGGGGGCTAGGTGTACAAGTCATCCCCATGGTGCAACTTGAAGTCTTCCTGCATGAGCCACTGTTACTGTGTAGGTGGACATAGAGGAAACACATCAGGAAGTGGTACCAAGGAGAAAGTTATACGTTGGTCCAAAGGAAAGGTTAATTTAAAATAAACAAACAAAACCCACAAAGGTATTGGTATAACTTGG
Source organism: Myocastor coypus (assembly GCA_004027025.1). Lineage (NCBI taxonomy): Eukaryota > Metazoa > Chordata > Mammalia > Rodentia > Myocastoridae > Myocastor > Myocastor coypus. The sequence continues at coordinate 6,297 of PVJA010018137.1, read as the reverse complement.
AATTATTGAGAAGCAGAAGGAGCAGAGACTAAAGGAAATGGTTCTTTTTCTCCTAATAAGTCTCCTGTATACTTTCTGGGGTAGAATAAATGCATGTATTTTGTGTATTGGGGTGACTATAGAAGCCTTTGGCATCTTATCTCTTTTCACTTAATCCGGATTAAGTGAAATGATAATAAAAGAATATCACATATCCTTTATATAAAAATATTGAATGATAGCAGGCACAAGGTTAATTTGGGGAATAGCACCCATTGTTCAAAAATATCTCTGTGCACACCTGTGTAGCCGCACACTCATAATCACCACCTGCATGAGCCCTTTCCCATGTACCTGAGATTGTGAGATTGTACTGCTGCTTGGGCTTATGGGTGCTTCAGTTAGAAACAAAACAAAACAAGCAAGATTCTCACTCTCACACAGCTCTTGTCAAACACAGGGCACAAAAATAAAATTGATAATTATGAGTAGTTTTTTATTGCGTTAATCAGAGGAACCACTAAAGAAAAAATACCGAGGAACTTACAATTACATAGTGGGGAACCTACTTTGGTCATCCCTGGAGACTGCAGATTATTCAGGCCTTTAGATGCACACATTCACCCTGTGGTTTGAAGTGTTTGTACATGGCAGAGAAGGAAAGGAAGTGGGCAGGGACAGAAAGACCAGTAGCCTGGTGGCCAGGAGCCAAGGGAGGAAACAATTTTGTGGACAATAGGCGTCCTTAGCAAAGCCAAGCGACAGCAACTTCAGCGTCTACACAATTTCCATAGTGTCTAAAAATATAAAGAACTCGTTAATAGAGAGACACTGCAACATGCAATTTTCTTTTTTAAGTTAATGAGTGGCTGTACACTTGGCCACAAGGTCAGCTTGTCCCATTGCATTTGAGTAAAGGCCTTCTACTGATGGAAGATAGCATCCAGAAGGAAAACCACAGCTTCTATTTCAACCCAAGTGTTTATTTCCTGCTTTCCTTCATTATTATTGTTATTAGTCAGAATGATGGCAACTGTGAACTGCCCTAGTTTTCATTTTTAGCTTTTATTTTTGCTAAGTGCACACATAGAGAGAACATGCAAACCTCCTTGATTATCATGCCCCCGCTGGAATACAGTGATAATTTTCTTAGAGCAACAGTACTTGTGTTTACCCAACTGCAGTTTTCCTGTACAAAAGCCTTAATCCTATCTTGTCATTCATAGTAATAAGCAAGGGATTTGTAGTGTGTCAAATTTCATGGCCAGAAGAACCAATAAAATATGTCAGACTGGATTTCCCATTCTTTAGAGATGCACTGTTTCCATCGGCACAAATGACAGCATGTCAGAAAGTCCCCGTGGTTACGAATAAACACAATCAAGAATTTCTACGCAGGGAAGAAAATGCGCATTGCACCTACGCAGAGAAAGGAAGGCTATGGTTTTGGAAATAATTTTTTCAAAGTTCTTTGTATTTCTCAAGTAGTATCTCAAACTAGAAGAGTTACGTTCTGATTGAGAATCATATATCCAATTTTGGCTTCCAGGGAAGCATAAATCCTCCCATTGAGGAGGACCCTGTTACTTCTTGCCTAGATTTTGAATTCAAACAAGTGTCACTATAGTGGCAAGACCAGTGGTACTGAAGTATCTGGAAGGGAAAAATGCAAATCAAACAAGCTTTTATGCACTTGACACTGTTTTGCTTCACATACACACATATACAAACACACACAGAGACACACACAGAAACAGACACAAAGGCACAGACTCACAGACACACACACACACACACACACACACTGCTACTCATCCTCATCCAGGTCCCTTGCTTAGATTATTGAGTAATGGTTTTCAAAATATTTACTAGAATTATCTCAAATTGACTGAAATAAATGCTGTCCTCTCAGTATTGTGATTCTTTCCCTATATTTGGGTCTAAGGGCTGATTCTTTGATGGTTTTGTTTTGTTCTGTTTCTTTTTTTTTAACTGACTCCTGATGAATCTGATGCAGATAACTTAATACTGTAGTTTGCAAAACTCTATAGTTAGCAAATATTAGGAGATTACTGACAACTGCTTAAATTTATACCTTGGTTCTTCCAAATGCTCGCTAGAGTGATCATTATCTATCATATGAAGTCCTTCTGAAGGTAGAGCCAATAATCATATAATGTCTAGAACATCCCCTGACATTTATTAGTACTACACAATAGTTATTATTGCTATTATATCTTATAACTACAACCTCAGATTGGCTTAAGAAATAAAGAACTATATATTATTATGAGGAATTGGTGGTACCTATGTGACTCACTATTCAAAGTATAGCAAACTTCATTGACAAAAGGTAGCAATCAGGAGCTGAAAATCCACCAGATGTAACTCGCTCTCAGTCTTTCATGGAAAGCTCAAAGTTTCTCATCTCTATTTCTGTTTGTATGCCTGTTTTTAGGTCTATTTAATTATGCCCTGTCTTTGTCTCTTTCCTCCTTTCTCTTTCTCTCACTCCCTCTCTCTCCCACCCTTTCTTTTTCTCTCTGCCCCCCCCATCAGAAGGTCAGGACAACCCTTCTGAATTCACATTATTTCCTTTACTCCAAGACACCTGGTAGCTCACTGAATCTCATTCACAGATTCTCAGAAGAAAGACTTTGCTGACTTAGCCTATGCTCTTGACCTCTGGTCAAATTTTCTCAGAGTGGTATGCAGGAACTGAGGTGCATGCACACTGCTGGGACTCGATGACACGGGTGAGGGCAGTTGTTGCCAAGGGAGCTGAAGGCTGCCTGAGAGGTTCCAATGTTACCACAGCTAGAAGCCAAGTCAAGCTAGCCATAAATTATACTGTGAACTGTGTTCAAAGAATTTTCTGGAATATAATCCAATTAGTATTTGTATATTGTCCGAGTTTCTGAATATTAATAGCAGCAAGTTATCACTGGATGAAAATGTAAACCATCAGTTGTCAAGGAAAGCTATTAGGAAAATGGGATATATCATCAATGGAAAGGATATTTTCCCTTTCTAAATATTGAAATTTCTATATTCATACTTTTGATGTCTGATGGCTATTATGATGTGCCTTCTTTAAAAAAACTAGGCTAATGTCTTAATGTTTTCATCTCAGTGATATGTAAATATGAACTAGATAGGACAAATATTTACAAAAATGAATGAATCAACCATAATGGTAAATATAGACAACTGTGGGATAGCTACTTTTGAGAAATGAATCTTTTTGATTTATGCTAAAAGATGAATGTTGGCATGTACTACTGTGTATCCTGCTAGCACTGCCCATTAGCCAAATTCAATTTATTTACAGAATGCAGATAGTTTCTAGTTGAACCCAATCTTTGACTCAGAGAAGTGACTGAAAGTTACATCCTGAGTGCAGCTTGGAGTTCTGCCATAGCCTCACCCAGCATCTGAATTTCAATTTTGGCAAGGAGGCGGTGTGTGACTATGGCTGAGCATGGTGCCAACAGCCCGGGTTGCCTCTCCAGGTTTAGAGCAACAAATTCTCAAGAAGTGAATAGACTACCCAACTCGACACTCTATATCCTCTAATTAATGGTGTGTTTATAGGAAGTTCTCTGGAGCATCTGTGTGATGCGCCTGTAGTAAATATGGATTATAAATAAATATTGACATATAAAAAGTTCTTATTTTGTCATAATTTAAGTTAGAACTATACTTTTGAAGTAACCAAATTTATTGATATTTGTATTGATCTTTTATCAATCAAAAGTGATCTGAACGATTTTCATTGATAAAAATGGTAGGCTCATGTGGTTCAATTTAAATACTTGAGTGAGAAGATTTGTATTAAGAGTCTTAAGAAAAGATATGTCTGCATCTTGTACTCTGAAGACAGCAGTATGCAATGTATTATTGTGCATTATTATTGCAACTCTCCTACTAAGCTGTTTTGAAACTGTCTCATTGTTATTTTTCTCATTAAAATTAATAAAATTAAAAAATAAAAAAATAAATACTTGCATGACTTCTTTGAGAAAGAAAGTCTATCACTAGATGTAAATATTGTATTGAATTTGGGAGATAAATTACAATCAATGTAGAGTGAAAAACCAATTGCCTAAAAATTGTAATTATGAATTGAAGAATTATTAGAAGTACAAGTATAAATCTGTAGCTATTTTTGCTTGGTAAGTAAACTATAAAACTTCTTACTTTACCTATTCTTATTTTATGGTGTAGTCATCTATTTAGTAAAATAGTTATAGCTGTATATTTAGTAAAATTTCTATTATACATAATAGATATTTAATAAAATGTACTGTTTTGACTAAATTGTATATAGACTTTATGAAAATATTTCAGCATTACATGGTATTTTTAGTCCCTTTGGAAAAATGGTGAAAGAAATTCTAAGACAAGTTTTCTGATGACCCTTGCCTATTCCATTTTCAGAATTAAAACCAAACATTGCTCGCACACCTTAATTTTATGAACTGTTCCATTTTACCTTTTTATATTGTTATATTATTATTATTATTATTATTATTATTATTATTATTATTATTATTATTATCATTGCCAGTTCAACCTGCCCTGGGATGGGGCTGGCACAGCATGTGGAGCCAGAGATTGAACTGGGGTCCCTGCAGTTGCCTAAGCTTTCCTAAGCAGGTGCTTTAGACTGCTGAACCATCTTGCTGGCCCTTGTCTGTTATTCTTTAAGCTAATGTTTATTCCAAGAAAAGCAAGGGTACTGCAAGAAAAAGAAAATCTTTGATCTGTGTTGAACCTAATTTAGTTGAGGGACATTAGCAAACATTAAGTTCTAAGAAAATATTAAAACCAGTATTCTACATTCTCACAATAGGGCAAGTGAAGAAAAGTAGCAAAAAGGAAGAAAATAGCCACAAAAATTAAAGATTGAAAGTTTCTGCAAGTATTTGGGGATAGTTTTGCAGGTTAATTGAGGTCAGAAGAGAGTCTTAGGAAACATTGACTGCCTAAATTGTATATACATTCTATGAAACATGACTTCATTATCTCCTCATTTCTCCTACTTGCTTGAGCTTCCCTGCAGTTTACCCAACAACTGGAAAGAGTATGGGTCATTTTTGTGTTTCTTTCTTTTTGTTTCTCCATACCTAGCCCCAGGACCTACAAGTAACAAAAATTTTGCATGCAAAATTAAGTACAGGTTGAATTTTGCTATCAACTCCTTTACAAATCAATATTATGGGCAACCAATTTGAGACCCCTTCTGTCTTTTAGGGACTATTTCTATTTCTTACTCTCAACTCTTATTTTCCGTCAAATTTGCTACTCTTTTTTGGGGGTGGGGGTGGGGGAGGGAAGGGGTCCACAGGTTGTTGAGGGTCTCATTACTAGATTGGACTCAGTGATCCAACTGTTTACAGCCTCCCAGGAACTGGGATTACAGGCATGTACCACTATGCCCAGTCTCAATTGTCATCTCAGCATGCCCTGGGGGCAGGGCCAGCATGAAATTTCCTACTCTTAAAAAGAAAAAAAAAAAAAATCAGTGTTATATGTGTGAACTTGCGATGTGAAAGCACTTGGCAAAACACACTTCTAGAACAAATCTCATAAAGAGGCAATTTTTATAAAATAGCTAGTTTTGCCTAGAATTCTTGGTTAGGTAATTTTGATGTGGTCACTGTGTTATTTTGTGGTCAATAAAGTTAATGTACTGGAAAAGAGAGTCTCAGTAGATCTCAAACTTGGGTTAAAACAAGTCCTTCTACTTCTGCCAAGTTGGTTATTTTCTTTCTTTCTTTTTTTTTTATCTCTTTAAAAATAGCTAAGTTCTGTGTGGGACAACTCTTACAGAACTATTAACTTTCACTTAAGGAAATCCAGTTTAGGCTGCTAAAAATGGAAGTAAAAAGTATGAGTACTAATTGTTGGCTATTGCAAATTGGAGCTACATAATTTATAATAGTGACATAACTCTAATTAATTTCAACCCACTCAACTATTTTCATATTTCATCCATGAATGTCACTTAATTTTGTTTATAAATAATAGAGGTAAAATCTTACAAGTTGAGAATGTAAGTGGGAAAAAGTTTAAATTTTACTTTAACCTGTGGTTTGAAAAAAGTTTGATTTTCCAATATGAATTTAATCGAATTGTTCTTTAATTAATTTAAGGCAAGTCTCAATGAATAGTTTTCAATTACTCATTATCAACAATATTAAGATAATTTTCTGGAGAACACACTCTAATTTCAGCCTCAGTCCCTCCTTTTTTTCTTTTATTCCTTCCATATTAAAGAAAGAAATAATCCATTAAAAAATTCACTTTATTCCA